>JAQIXA010000013.1:0-109162 GCA_034699045.1 Nanhermannia cf. coronata Gr-Ori-00579 | reverse complement strand
TTGAATGAAATTTTATTGCAAAATTTTATCAAAATTTTGTAAAAACTTTCAAAATTTTAGCAAAATCATTCAAAATTAGAATCTAAACTTTATAAATGTAACGTCAGGTATAGACCGATTCTATACCTTGAAATATATATTGCTATATGTATATATATTGCTATTGCTATAAATGCTATTATCGCATTTATAGCATTTATAGATTTATAGCTATAATTTATAAATGCTATAAATTGGGTTGTTCACGTTGTTCACGTTGTAGGTCACACATATCTAAAATCTAAAATTCCACAAATCAACAGCCTTCCATTATCGTCTGGCTTTTATTCTTTAAAATTTTTAATTTCAATCTAAATAAGCAATTTATTTTATTTAAAATTTTTGATCATTTCAAAAAGCAGATTTTGCATAAAATAACTTATATAGATACTCACAAATTATCCCAAGCTAAGAGATCAAAGGTCAATATCCGGGTCAAACATGTCAAATTTGAAATATCTGTCACCGGTTACCTGTATAGCCACTTGAGCCTATTTTTGATTTCTCTCATTTGATTAAAATGAGGACCCTTAAAGGGTCCACAGTACCCTAAGGAGTGTGGCTACCTGAGATTTTTGTCGAAATGACATAACTAGACCTTATAAGGGTTCCCTAAGCCAAATTTGATTAAAATCTGTTAAATAATTTTCTAGTATTCTTCTTAACAGTCAGATATACTGACATAGTTCCAAAGTGCGAACAAAGTTGAATAGTAAGTGCTCGGTTCGCTCTAATGAAAATAGTGTATCTCTAGGTTTAATTGTCTTATTTTATCAACATTTCAAGTTTAAAGCAAAAATTTCTGAATTTTCTACAACTTTAATACATATTCTTATTAACAAAACTCCATTTATGTCAATATTTGATACAATTTGACTAAAATATCTGTAAATCAGTTAGATAGGTGGTTGTTTTTATTTTGATCAATATGATATCCTTACTTGTTAACAAGTCTCAATATATTACATTACATTACATTTAGGAAATTTTCTATGAAATCATCGTAATAAGAATTAAATCTAAAGTAAACCCCCCATGTGACAGACATCGAACAAAGACATTGATATCCAGGCACGCACTATTTAAACTATTACAATACTATTATATCCATACTACCTATCTAAATATCTGAATTACAAAGCTACTCTACTCCTTGTAAATTATGGCTTTTAACTTTTTACCATATAAACTACTACTAGATAATATTGTCCTACAATACATGACTACTGACTATAGGAATCCTTGTTTAAATGTAAATTATTATATTATGGATATTTATGAATTCCCCAGCCCACCTCAGTTTCAATTTATAAATCCGGGTAAACTTTCAAAGAATCAGCCGGAGAATCAGGAAATGAAATAAATAGACTCGGTTTTGTGCGTAATGCATAGTTGTGTTGTATTTACTCAGTTTATAGCCTAACTTAAGGTGCATTATGTAAATATTTGGAATCACAATTCAAGGAAAACAAAAAGACCATAAAGGGTTTGTAAAAAATTCTGACACTTTTTACCAAAATAAAAAGGTCAAAGTTGAAATTTCTTCAATTTTGATTTTGAAATTTCTGAAATATCTACGAGTTTATACAGAATATCATAAACAGCAACAAGAAATACCTATATAGAGTTTAAAATTTTTGGAAAATAATTTACTGAAATTTTTTGATCGACGGTTTAAATAAAGCCTTATTTTGTCATTTTGAGCTAAAAACTTAAATTTTACATGCATATTCTGCTTTATATATGGTCTAAATTTTTTGAGAATTGGGGTTAAAATTCTTTAAAATTACATAGTTTTCGAGAGATACAAAACAAAGTTCCGATTTTTGACATCTCGTATTACATAGTATAATTTTGAATTTTGTTCAAAATTTGAAATTTTTTAAAGGAAATTAAGTAGATATTGAGGTCTGAAATTGACAAGGGGAATTAAGCAATATGCCTTATTCTTATTATTGATCTTATTATGTCCTTATTGAGACATGTCAATAATAGTCATAGGAAGCCTTTCCTGTTTTCTCTATTTTATTTACAAATATGTGGTAAAAAACAAAATTTTTGATATATTTTTGATGATTCAAATTGATTTGTCAAATAATTTCTTAAAATTTCGTTTTCAAAATTTTGAAAGATATATTGATACACCTCAGTCTCGATTAGTTGACATTCTTATAATGTATATGAAATTTCATATTATATGATAAAAATACTCTGTATCCTTTACACTATATAATAAATCCATTTTTTTAACTTTTGATAATCTTATTCTAATCATTGCCACCAGATACAAGTATAGACACTGCACAGGTGACTAAAGAAATATCTAAAATAGTATTTTGAGCAGTATTTAGATGTATTTAGGTGAATCCTATAATCGTAACATAGCAAATAAAGCCTTCTTTTACTATACAGGATACAATAAAAGGGTATTTTGGGTTTGCCAATGTAAATTTCAGTAAAAAAAAGGGATTGAAATTGTAAGGCACACGACACAATGTACATTTGAACATTTTGAGAATTTTTACATTTTTTTCGAACAAAAGACTACTGTGGGTTATTTACTCAGATTTGATTCTACCATTGCAATTGTTATATAAGTAGATACTAGCACTATCTAGTACTGTACACTATACAGTATTATAAAATCTATTTTTATCCAGATTTATTTATTCAAAAGTCCTACAGTATTCCCTTATGACCCTGGGATTACCATTTATACTAGTAGAACAGGACTTTAATACGAAGACCTGCTGATTACATTTCCAAAAATTATTATTTATTACATATTACCAAATGATTCAATTGGGTAACTAACCCTCGATTTCAATTCGATTCTGATTGTGATTGTGATTCTAGGACATAAGTAGTTTCAAAGGGGAGATTATAAATTAGGAACTTTTTTCAATATACCTACTAAAATTTTAGTTTTAAAGAAGACCAAATAAAATAAAGTCATTTAACATAAACTTTAGGACAATTTTGTCATCTTTTAAATATTAGATGTAGTATCTTTAACCGTTGTAACGAAATTTTTTGTCTATTTATGACCAAAATCTAAACAAATTTTACTAAAAAAAAGTTCAAAACATTTAGGGTTCCCTTTAAAGTAGTATTAGGAAGGGTATATGTAATATATGGCAGTAAGGCATAAGGTCGGCTTGGGTAAATACGATTAAAATATAAAAGTAATACTTGAGTTCGATTCAATTCAATGCCTAGTAGGGTATATGTATTGTCAAAATTCTAAGGGATACTTTTTGAGTCTTCGGTTCGTTGCGTACGCTTTTCATTTTTAAGCCTCATTGCAATCGAAAGCCATTACAATTAAACTTGTATGTATTATAAAAATAAATGAATATTGGGATTCTGATTGCTTTATCAAATGGTCGTAATCACTAGTTATAGTGTATTTATCTAGTGATCCTCTTGTGGGTGCTATAAGCCATTAAATCACTCGACCATTCTCACACAATTTTTACAAAATACAAAATCATTTTTGACAAAATTTTGGCTGATTTCTAAATTAAAATTACAGAAACTATATGATTCTAAAGCTGAGAATTTTGAGATTTAATGCTTATTTTAGTAAGTAGGTCCTTATAGGTACCTTAAAGAGTAAATACAAGTACGCAGTATATATTATAGATATACCTAATAAGTATTTACTATGTGATGTTAGGCTGCGACCACACTGAAAATTAATCTACAAATATTTTCAAGTAAAAATTATAGCTTTATAATATAAATTGGCTTTTATTGAGATACTAATTATTACAATTTTTCCAATTTTTATCTAATTTAATAAACATTTTTTGACTAATACTACTAGTGTAGTAAACTAGTATAACAAAAAATGTTGACCAATATTTCAAGTCCTTGTATATATGTCCATTTTGATGACCTAAGTTTGAATTTATAGAAAATGATGCTAATTTTACACAGATATGTATAGAAGTAGATAGGCATTCAATGTTTAGATTTCTAATTAAATTATAAAATGAATTAGGTACCCAAGTATTTTCAAAAAATGCAAAAAAAAAGACATTTTGACATTTAACAATAAAAAAGTGTGTACTTTTGAGCCTCAAGTCTCAAGTAGAAATGTTTTTGGGTCTCACTTGAGGACCTTAGGAAACTTGCGGTGTGTTTAATTTATCACTTTTTCTCTCTCTCTCTCTGTCCAAGTCCAACTCTTGTGCCCATGAATATTTATGCCATTTTCTGTGGTCGGCTTTTTTTGCCTATGGAATTTACCATGATATATACAGGGTGTATTTTATACACTACACGTAGTACTGGTCTGGTAAAACTGAAATTATTCATCAACTGGTTCCATAGAACATTCATAGAAGGAAGAGAACAAGAAACATCTCGTATAAATTGTAAATTCTAAATTGTGTAGGTATGTCGCTGGTGGGCTCAAAATTTATACATACTTGTACTTGTAGTAAGATAGTAAAATACATAAGAAATACATGATCTTTTAAAAGTAAGTTCTCAAAATCGAAATTCAAGTTTTTCTAAATTAATCGTTAGGTATTTTTATAAAAAAAAGTTGGCCTTTAAAATTTTAAATTCTTTGGTATAAAGTCCAAATTGTGTTTTAGCTGACAAAATTTAAGAAATTATCTTAATTAAGATTTTAAAAAAGATTCTATTCGGCTTTCAGGCCTTAGCATGTTAAACCCCATATTAGGGCCAGAAAGCCCATTACAACCCGATGATATCTTTCACCTACCTTTTTTTAAAATTTTTATGCAATTTTTGAATCAATCTTGAGACGAAAAATCTCATTTTTTGCTTGAATTCGTGATTCATTTTTATACAAACTATACCAAAAAGTCTTAATATCAGAATATCGAAATACATGTACACCTATGCTATAGTATCTATACAGTATCTAGTATCTATCCAATGATAACTTTATAATGGGTAGTTACTTTTAAAACACCCTGTATAGGATAGTGCGGATCTCCCTGGTTTAATTGAATCCATTGGGACTCTCTTATTTGGCTAATGAGGATATATTGGCTAAAGAATTATGCCTCAAGACTTCAATAGGCGAATAAATTATCCGGTCATACTTAAAACTCATACTTGGATTAATTGAACACAGATTTTGCACACTTTTTAGCCTCCTTTCATACACCCATATAATAAAGCCTCTTATTCAATCTTATCCTTAGTACTCTATTCTATTCTATCAGTACTAGGTTATTGATTTTATCTTTTTCTTATAATAAAAGTACAATAATAATGCAAGTAATTACTCGAAGGTTTATTCTATGTAGAATAGCGGTTAAATCCATATTTGCAATTTTTCAAAGAACATAAGTCATACATACATATAGATACTAGCACATATATGCATTTTTACTAGAAATTCTACAAAACATAGGGATCTAGAATCATAGATCTGATATAAATGTGTACATTTTCTATTAAGGACATTTACCAACTTAAAGTAAATATCCGTAAATCCCCTAAATAAGTCTATAAAAATATAAAAATGACCCTTTTCATAAGGCAAATGACAAACAAACCACTACAACGAGAAAGGGCATCTTTAAGAATTTTTAACGAAAATTTAAGCCTATAAATCTAATTATGGCATATTAATCAGAATTTTCAAAATATTATCCTAAAAATAGAGTACCTAGTTATATATATATCTCTTAATTTGAAATTTTTCCAAAATTTCTGACTCGGAACAGTGTAAATGACATAATAAACTTGACACTTTTGGAAATAATTTGGTCTTTTTTTCGACTTTTTGTTCAAGTCCAATTACCTCAATAACTAGCCATAAGGGTCCATGTAAGTGCACTTTGCCTAGTAGAACTCATAATTCAATTATCTCATTATTCTTTCAGCCTAATTCAATATTTCGATTTTGACGATAATTTCATAAATGTGGACCAAGTCTAGGACCTGTTCAAAATATAACTCATATGGTATTACGCACTAGTACTAAAGTATAGTATTGGTCTGTAAAAAAAGAAATCTATCATCGAATAGCAGTTAGAAATCACAGAGCATGTAAAACTACTACAAGTTATTTTTGGCTCTGATTTTATCTTATCCCTGTTTTGGTTGAATTTACCCCTATATTTTTGGTCTAACTTTACCTGTGTGTGAATTTCCTTAAATTTTTTAAAATTCTTACCTAACCTTTGGGTTAATTTCAAACACGCGCAGGGGTAAAGTTAGAGCAAAACTATAGTGGTAAATTCAACCAAAATAGGGATGAAATTAAAGGCAAGTCGTTATTTTTACCCAGAGTCCTAGAGTAAATGAATCGAAAGTTCAATAGTAAAATACATGAGGTTTTTTTCGAATTTTTTTGTGGTTCAAATTGTTTTCTCTGTCACCAAGTTTTCCAAGTCCCACAAGTACAGTAAAACAGATGGGACATTAACATTAACTTCCAGTCAGTTGACTTCAAACACAAAGTCCTGAGAAATAACCGAACCAAATCAAACCAGTACCCTATGTACTATACTATATAATATGGTACAAACATAAGGGTATAAAAACCCATTGAATTATAAATATACACATTGAGATTTGAAACGACATTCGGAACTTTAAAATCTATAAACTCTAAAATCTATAAAATATCTGAAACCAAAATATGGAGATTTTTAGGCCAAAAAATGGTTAAAATTGTGGACTTTTTTTTTGACTTTTTGACCTATGATGACTTAACAAGTTGGAAAATTGAATCATTTGAAGGTTTTGAATTTCAACAGATTGGGCAGTATTCAGTCTAGTTGAAAGAGAACTTCAAGCTTTGTTAATTTCAAATTTAAAAAGTAAATATAATTGATAATAAATGGGGTAAATGAAGGTTTTTAAAACTCGTGTTCACATCATTTGGTTTTGGTCAATTTCACAACAATTATAGAACCCATTTTCCAGCTCAGACTGCTCTCATTATAATGTCCATCCAAAATTTCGAATTCCCTGGCTAAATCTGTGTATAAAAATTCGAAAAATTGATTGAAAAATATCAAAAACTATCAGGTTTTACCAAAATTTGTCTAAAAATAATCAAAATATCTGCATTTAGACATTCTTTTGAGCATTTAATCGTAGGATCCTGGATAAGGGTCCTTAAACTTACATCCATTAGAGTATCCTACTAATTAAATAGCTTTGAAATCGTATTTAGATGGGTTAAAAGGTATGAAATAGATTAAATTTTTGATATTTTGATATTTTTTTATGAACCCATCCGAGAAAAGAGCTACCTACTTAATCTACTTCAAGAAGGTAGAATAAAAATTTGAAATTTAGTCCTGAAGGCAAAAGTAGGCTTGTTCAGTAGTATAGTAGTTATAAAATATTCTCAACACAACAATTTATTTTATTTCAGTTTTTTATAAGCACTAATAACCTACTACAGATACTCGTAACCTTACTACTACTACAGATGTACTAGTAAAAGTATACGAGCCTGGCACCTTCGTAGTAAAAATAATTTGGAAGTGTCAAAAAAGCTATTAACTCAAAGCCATCTAAATCTTGGGCTCATTTTTACCCATTTACACTCATTAGAGAGCAAGTCTAATCTATCCACAGTAGTATCTCGTCATAAAGTTACTTCAAATCTCAAAAATAACATGTAAAAAAAACTCTCCTAATTTTCAAAGATTTTCAAAGATTCAATCAAAGGATATATTTGAATTTCAGGCCTTACTGTTAAACCTCATATAAAGGTCAGAAAGCCCAGCATAACCCCAAGATATCCTTTAATTTTCAAAAATTTGAAGAAGGTAATTATTATTCCAAATTATGTGTTAATTGTCCAAATTATCTTGAAATTCTTTATGTAGTTTATTTGGATCGTATTCAGATATTCTTAGAAAGAGACACTTTTCTAACTTACAAGGTAAGATTATAAGATGTGGGTTCTGGAATTAAAAACTGAACCAAAGTCAAAATCAACATCAAAATCTAAATCAATAATCAAAATTTTATTGCATTTGAGTTTACTGTTTAATTAGGTTTCACTATAATGACAGTATTATTGTCTTGTAAGAAGGCAATATGATTTATTACAACGTTATAAGCAGCTTCGATCGGCTTGTCATAGTGCCTATAAGAAAATCAAGATATATTACAAATTAATTACATAATTAATTTATGATAACCATGCAGCATTTGGTAACATTTTATCTGTAAAAAAAATTCTTTAATAATTGGCATACCTAATACCTATATTATATAGGCACGATAAAATTATTTCTTTACCATCGTAATCATCAAAGAGATGATAATATCGACAAGTTCCTTTCCAGGGGCATTCTGAATTTTTTCAATTAATTTACACTTACCAGGTAAATAGAAATCGCGGATCAAAACTATCTGTACTTGACCCCATTATATTGATATTAGATAAATGTAAAGTTTAAATCAAAAACAACATTTTTAATTTTTTTTAAAAAATTTTTTTAATGCATATTTTGCGATGCATTAAATATACACATGACTAAATCCAGGCTAAAAAGTAGCGGTTTTTACAATGTATTATAAGCATGGGAATAACATTTCATTTGACCTTTAAGGTCAGAAGCTATCCACATTTTCCATAAATCTTTGCACAAAAAATTTTGATTTTGATAACATTACATTTAATAGAATGAGTTCAAGTAGTTTTGGTCGACGATTTCAATTTACCTGGTTAGCTCTAGGTATTTAATTGTATTTATACAAATCTAAAAATTAACCTGAAGTTAAATTGGACTCTTTCAAATATTTTTTTCTCGAAGACTCTTTAGGAAACTAAAAATTTTCAAAAAAACAAACCATGATATATAATATGCAAATTTTAATTGAATTATTTACTTTACATATATGTATCCATCTATCAAAATCGTGTCATTACTTTTAGCCAAGCAATTTCCATTCCATACTGCTCTTGTAGGTATAATCTTTCAAAAAAATTTATTATTGCACTAGTTACCTACCTTACATATATGTATAAGGAAACTTGTGTTTCCTATACTTAATTCAAAACTTACAAATTTTTTTTCAAGTGATTTGTCAAGAAAAAGGAAGAATAAGAATGTGCTAATCAAAAATTTCATTTTTATTAGATAAAGTAATTTTTCTGAGTTCTTTGATGGTATATTAAACATTAGGATAAAGCTGTTGTGTAAATAAAATATAAATGAATATCTTATCCATTATTATATCAGTAGTAGCCTTATACCAGTACAAGTATAAACAATGCGTATGGATTTAACTATTTCATTCTAATATAAATATTTTGAATTACGATTTCACTTTTTTATGACAAAATTATTGACAGTCCACAAGTCATACATAAAATTTACATAAACATTGACAAACTACTGTATTTAAACTATAGTTTATAAATATTGTTAATTGAAATAATTTTAATTAGTATTTAACAAAGGAATACTTTATGTATAACCTAAACCTTGATATTTGTCAAAAATGCAAAATAAATTGTAATATATGTGTGTATAGGTACTTTATAGAGAGATTTTAGTGTGAAAGGTAAAGCTAAAATATCTAAAAGCTAAGAAAAATATATTAGATCATCTGCTGATCTGTGGTCTTATTTTACCCGCCCATCAAAACCCGCCCTACTAACTAACTACTAGTGCCTACTACTTACTCCTTTTTCAATTTTCAACACCTAACTAACCTAAAAGATACAATTTTTGACACTTTCAAACAAGTAAAGGTTCATAACTACTATGTACTATTAGTACATATAAGTCTCGAATGTTCTTGAACAGAAACAGAAAATTTCAGTCTGGATGTATCTAATTTAGATCTAATAAAGATGCCTGCCTACCTATATACAGAGTATCTGCATTTTTTAAACAAAATAAAAGATAATTTGAAGAATCTTGTACGGAGTAGTACCAAGATAAAGCTATTCGATAATAAATAGGGTACTCAAAGTTGCCCTTATTATATCAAATCTAGATCGTAGAAAGCACAAAGCCATGATTTTCTAGATTATCTTACCATATCTTATCTTTATATGAGGTTTAACCTGCAAATGCCTGAAATCTGAATAGATCCTTTGATAAAAGTTGTATTTTTGTAATTGCCAACAGAATTTGAAATTTAAATTTAAAGTCCAAATTGCATTTTGATAGACAAAATTTGAGAAATAATTTAAATCAGATATCTCGTCTAACTTAGCTAACTTTGCAGTGGCACTCATATCTGACACTTTACTTGTAAACTTCTAGTGAGACCTAAACTAGACCTCAAAATCTCGATTTTGATGATTTTTTCCTTCCTAGCTTTATGTATTAATCCGATCAAATATTGAAAGAAAGAATTAAATTTGGAATTAGATTTCTCCCCTTACTTACTTACCCTTATATTGCTAGATATTGTAGTACATAGTACCATGTATAGTAGTAAGCATTAGAATTAGACAAATATTAAATAGAAAAGTGTCATACTTGTGTATTTGTAAAAAGCATCACGTCATCAGAAAAAGGGTTGTAAGTGGATTAGAATCCAAGTTCTACCTCTCTGTGTATGTACACTAGTATGTACCAGTAGTAAGGGGAAAAATAGAGTAAGAAATATTGTGATAAAAAATTACAAAAATTACAAATTTCTATCAAAAAATATGGTTGAGAAATGAAAATATACCTAAATGAAATAAATGAAAAGGATTCTCCTCCAGACCAGAGTAAGTTTTATAAATTTTGAGTCATGGGGTTTCCATTCTACTCTGTAATACCATAGATAGTACATCTACTATGCCATGGCTATGGGTTTTTAAAAACCTCCTTCACAAAACAACACCAAATTCAAGTAAAATGTATTTAATATTTTTTTAATCGAATGTACCTACCCATGGTAAAAACTTACATTTTCAACCCACAAGTTGTTCACTATATTTCAAAAGCCATTTTGTCCAAATAAATTTTTTCAAAATTCAAAATTTTCAAAAATTTTCAAAATCTAAGATTCTTACTAAAAGTTGAAAACTTAAATTTCGACTTTTCAAAATTTCAGCAACCAAAATTTAAATCTTCAATTCAAATCGGTTCAAAATTCATATGAAGTTTTAACATGAAGGTCTGAAATCCGAATAGATCCTTTGATAAAAGTACCTAGTATTTTTGTAATTACCAACAGAATTTGAAATTTTAAAGTAGGTATTTAAAATAAAGTCCAAATTGCATTTTGATTGACAAAATTTGAGGAATAATTTAAAAAGATTCTTTCTTCGATATTCATCTATTTCATAAACAAAATTTTTAAATTCTCAATTTTCAAGATTTCAGGGTCCGAAATTCTCAAATCTTTCAGTACCTACCTAAATAAATACAAAGATATCACAGAATTTTTGGCAAATTTTTGATAATTCTCGTGCTCTGTTAAGAATATTACATTTTAGATACTAGGTACAGTATATAACCTATCTACTACTTGATATTCCTTTAAGTCTAGTTGAACATTTTTTGACAAATATTTAGCAAAAATTCATAAAAGGTAATGAAACTTTGCTTGACATGCTCAGAATCTCAAAAAAATTATAGGTAGGGTACTCGTAGTCAATCAAATTGAAATTAAATTCGGGATAAAATATACTTGACAATCCATTAAGCCAATTTGGGCATTTTTAACAAAATTTTCGTAAAAAATCAAAAAAGATGTATATCTTTTTTGATCAATTTAACTCGTACTTGCTCAGCAGAATCTCAAAAAATCATTATTCAAATTGAACTTTGGGATAAAATCTATAGATTTGATATTTGATATTTGACAACTTTTCTGTCTACAAAATGCCTGGTATTTCCTTGTAACTTGTGTGTGTGATAGTGAGAGAAAGCCCAAAGTCATAGTTTTGTATCCCAGGGTGGCTAATTCTCATTTTTTCCAAGATTTTAAAACCAAAGCAATTTATTTCTCAGTTAATAAGAAGTTGCATAAATGTTTGTGGGCCAAAGAAGAGCAGCTGAAAATGAGAAACAAAATCTTCAAAATAAAACTCGATGGGGTATCTAAAATATACTACTACTACTACCAATGGACTACCATGGACTATAACAGTAATGGCAATGTTGAAAGCTCATAAGAAATGATGGAAAATGATGAGTCCCACCTTTTCCAGAGCATTTCTTTATCTCCTCTATGTAGGTACTTCTAGTCTCTAGGTCGTATGTAGGTCTCAGATTAGTTGGTAATCCTAAGAAATTGGTTATTATTCTCATTTTTTATATTTTTATACTTTTTATACTTATATATTTAGTTATAAAGTCCCACAAAGTCCTAGTTAAATATACTCGAAAGCTCATCAACATCAAAATTTGGAGTTCAATAATTCCGTTTTTTTTTTCTCCAGCACCCTGCTGACTTTTTCATAAGGCGTTTTTCAACCACCACATTTCTTCAAATTTCAAACTAGCCCTTAGAAATAGAACTAACCCTCAGCTGTACCCTTAACCTGTATTCTATAACCTTACTTATTTTGTTCAGGCACTCATATATACTGTAGGTATACCTATTATATTATCAGTGTCAAATGATAAAATTTCAAAATTCTACAAAATCCCCGTTTTCCGAGATTTGGGATATCTAGAAATTCAAATTAGATCTTAAATATCGAAATGGTCAAAAATTTAACAAAAGATACATGATGAAGATGATATATGGTGATATATTTTTATTGACAATTTTTAAAGCCTAGATATTGTCATAAAATTTTTCTGCTCCAGTTTCAAATTACTGGTATCTATTACTGATATTACTGATATATTACTGATATCTGGTAGTACATAAGGTATTTCAGTTCTTAACCCCAGATTTGGAGTTATATGGCCAATTTTCCATGAAAATGTGTAAAAATTGATTTTATAACCACTTATTAAGTTTAATTTCATCCTTATTTTGATTTAAATTTACCCCTAGGTATATGAAATAAACTCAAATTTTTTGTAGTTTAGTTTATGTTATAGGATTTTTTAAAAATTTGGGTTAATTACCATAAAGAGATAAATTTAGATCAAAAATATAGAGGTAAATTCAACCAAAATAATGATGAGATTCAATCAGATCCTTGTATGAGTATGATAAGTCCAATTTTGATAAAAGATGTTTTGAAATCGTAGGATTTTGGCATTTTGTAACTTTACAAAGTGACCTGTAGTCTTATTGTTTCAATTGTAAGGGGTCCTTTATGTCTAATCCTATAAGGGTCCATTTGAATAGGTTTTTAGACAACAATTTCTATTATTTCATCTCTACAGTACTTAGGTTCAGGTAGCAGACTTGGAACTCAAAAGTTCAAAATCTTAAGATTTCCATGTACATGGCGGCAATCTCCTCAGGTTTCACCCTCAGAGGTCGAACAATTTGAAAAAATAACTTAAAACATTTTACAAGATTTTAACTACCTTCGCAGGCCATTTGCTCATAACTGAGATTTAAATACATTGGACCAAACAGCAGGTTCATATGAGGAAAAAAAAGTTTTTAAAAAATTTCAAGAGCCCTTGTCTTACAAACCCTTTTCACTATGAAACATTCGAATTCATAACTTTTTTTTATTTTCAATTTTGCCATCATCATTCCAGTTAATAAATGTCTGTATTTCATTTCTTCTAAAAACATAAAAATGAAGCTAATACTTCAACATGTACACTTTTTATACTTTTTTGTCTTATTTTGGGTTGTATAGATACTTTGTTGTGTAGTTTTTCAAGTTTTTGATGATCTGTAAAACAGAAATTTAGACTTTAAAATGTCAATCATAATCAGAAATAGTCTGACCTGCTGTCCTATTTCTCATATTTCTCACTTTTTTTCTCAAAAAGTTCATCTTGACTTTGACTTTTTTTGTCCAACTTTGGCCATTATGTTACCTATACTAATCGTAAGAGTATCTATAAAAGAAATGATACAAAAACTGAGGGTTGATGGACAGAAAAAATTAAGTTTAGTTCGAGTATCTGTATACAGATATTGAAGCTATAATAAGTAAGGTAGGTATAGTTTTTTATAAAATTTGTAAAGACTTTTTTTAGGATAAAATTGCTTATCAAATCGAAATTGTGTTTTGAAAAGTATGAAATTTGAAATAGATCTCTTCTATCAAAGGATTGAGATACCTAAAAGAACATTATACATCATCATTTCTCAAAAAATGTCAAAAAAATCTAAAGATAAACCAGTTCAAAAACTTACAAAAAAACTCGAAATATGAGAAACAATACCTTGTATTAGACATATGATGTGATAGATCTTATAAGAATGGGACTTACAATCGTACTATCTCTTAGTAATAGATACATTTCTTCAAATTTCAGACCTCTAGGTCACACAATTCGCCTAAATATTTGAATAAAACAAAGGTCTTTTTAAGCTAAAATTCCTCAAAATTTCGAGTTTTTGAAAAATTCTAGCTTTCTCAAAAGCCTAGATAGGTATAATCTTAAGCCATAAGACCCTGTGTATAACTAAGAATTTTTGTGTATTTCTAAGAAATATAACTCACCTTTGTTTCAAAAACAATTAAAATATTTCTTTTCAAAATCTCCTAGTACCTTATTACCTGTGTGTAATATAAACCTTACAAGTTGAGGTTTAGTTGGTACATAAACTGATTTATTGGTTTTTTAAGTTCAAAAAAGTACAACAATGCAATGCTTATATGCTCGTATTATTGTATGAAGGCAAAGTCTTGGTAAAAAAAGTTATTGATACAAACAAACATTCTCGATTTTAAAATTTTAAAATACAATACCTGATCATGACATGCTTATTACTCTAATCCTTATCATAATACGAGTACTTGTACAAGTATTTACATACTACATAGCTTACTAGTACTAGTCCTTATAAAAGTGTGTATTTAAAAATATAAAAGAATGCATTTCTCACCTTGTAACTGACAAAATGGACTGAATCATCAATCTCATCAAACGTCTAGTCAAATCAATACAGAGATAATATAACAATATAGCCCAATTTTTTTTTCTTGAAACCTTGACTGGATCTTATCTCAAATACTCTGAAATTTCTTTGATCTGACAAATACATAGGGTATCTGAAACTTTGATCACTAGACTAGATTATCAAATACATTTTTTAACTAAAATCTTGAATCTTAAGCTGATTTTAAGATCCCAATTTTCGTACTTTGAAATGCCAAAATGGTATTCGTTCAATCTGCAAATCAGCAAATGAAACAAAATTTCTGTCTTTTAATTTCTGTTCGATCGTTTAAAATTTATAATTACAATTACTAGTACCCTACCTATAATTTATAAGATTTTGTTTAATCCTTAGCTTTCGAGTGCTCAAGTTTCATTAAAAGCTCAGATTTAGTCAAAATTCGGGATTTCAAGATCTAAACTAGAGTTCTAAAGATCAGACATTCAGTTAAAATTTCAAAATTTGAACTTTTGAGAAAAATTCTGAGGAAAGCCGAGTTTAAATCTGATTTTGAATTGTCAATATACATACATACGAGTAAATAGGTAAATTCTTTAAAGATTTGGAAATGTTAAACTGCTTAAAATCTTAAATTTTTTGAGTATTTTAACACTTGACTGAATGGTCATAAATGTTTAAATTTTTCGCAGTGTATTAATACAAAGAATAGGGTGCTAAGCTGAGGATAAGCTGGTAATAATAAGTTAGTAAAGTGTGCGTAGACCATTGTATTACTACTACCATGCCTTTGGTAGTAGTAGTAGTAGTACTACCATGCCTTTGTAAGATTGAAATTGAAAGGATATACCCATAGGTACATTTTACTATTTTACTACTACTACTACTACTACTGGTACTACTAGAAAAGCCATACCATGGATATTCGAGACTCGAAAAATTTCGAGTTTCGAGTTCAGTCTACTCTGTACCTTCGAATCGAGCAGACCATACACAAATTTCTTGGGTCTCTATACACAAAAATATCCAAACAAAAGCCACAAGTTACTTTTCAAATAAAATTCAAAAATAGAAAAGTTTTCAAGTCTGTGTTTGTCGTGCTTATTTATAAATTTTTTCAAATCTAAACCCATTGTATTGTTCAACACTATTAAAAGCTCCAGGCATCATCAAACATCAAAATAGTTTTGGAAAAGAAGTCTACGAGTTTCCTATTAAATTGTACATGATTAGTCCTGAGGGCTACTAAAGTTCATTAATACGTGTCTCATTAGCAGAGAGAAAAACTTCAAACTGGACAAGACGAGAGATTTGGAAGATTAAAAAAGTCCTACCAAGTCTTATATAAGACTTTGAAAATTTCAGTGTTTGAAAACAAGATCATTAGAAATTGATTTGTGAACCGGGAGCTTGTATTTCAAATAGGAAATTTAAAACTACACAAGTTCCAGTTTGAAAAACTGGATTTCGGCTTTTTTCTCTACTGAACTGAAAGATAGGTACTTTGACAGTTGAAGGGATTATTAGTAGAGCATTTATGGACTTTTAATTTTAATAGGAGATTTAGAAGTATAGATAAAAAGTGTCAGACTCGCTCCTGGTCAGACTACTACTAGTTTTAATGCGAATGATTGTTTTTTTTATTCGAATTTATCCTGCTGTTTTCAAGTGATTTGACACCCAGAGTCTGAGGATTGAAATTGAAAATTGGATACTTAACTAGTTCAAATTACAATTGGGAAACAATAGAAATGAGATTTTAAGATTTGAGATTTAATTTTAATTGTCCTACCCAGAACTTCTAAGTACTATACTAGTATACTAGGTACTAAAAGGGGATTTAAGTTTTAAGTTTACGAAAAGTGCGTAAATTGAAATTCGAGATTTTGAGCCAAAATTTTAAGCCAAGAAATTGAATTTTATAAGAATTTGAAATTGAGGATTTGTGAAGCTTCTGCAATTGAATTGATTCAAGAATTTCAAGATACTACTGAATATTCATTTAAAATTAAGAGATGTTGAATTTGTGAGGTTTCAGCCAAAATTTGAGAGCCTCGAGTTTTCTTAACTTGAAATCTGAACTTTTTGAGAAATCGTAGATTTAAGAAAAGTGAATTTAATTTGAATCATAGCTTTTGTTGTATTACTTGTATATGGTAAGGTACTACTGATAGTACTACAACTACAGGACTACAATAGAAGACTTTGGTCTTTTGGGAAATTTTGATTATTTTAATCAGACAAGAAGTAGTTGGAACTTTTTGGAACCTCAACAAAAAAGGGGATTTTAGTGCAAAAGTGCACGTGTACTTTCATAGTGTTAAATTTTTCAAATTTTTTTTTACAACTTCCTGGACAAAAATGACTTCCACGATGACGGATTTAGGCTCTAGATTAAGTTTCAAAATTTTTCTAATTTTTGTCTTAACTTGCGGATGGACTGAAAGTAAAATTTCAATTAATTCAAATGGAGGATATGAAGATTTGACTATAAGTATTAGTAAAGAAGTACCGCCGATTGCTTGCCAGCAGATTTTACAAAATATCCAGGTTTGTACCTTTTTTTTCAAATATTTCAAATTTATGAACTTTCTCACAGGATCAGATTAGGATTTGAAGTTTAAGCCAAAATACTAGTGTCTATTATAGGCAATGTACATATACAATGAATAGAGCTAATGTTTATTTAGTAGCAGGTTCAAAGATAAAGTGACACATCTGACATAGAACCAGATTGTCAAAGTTCATTTTGTCAAAAAAAAACTGAGAAAAAATTAGGGTTTAAAAATCAAAATTGAGTTTTATCGACTAAAATTTGCTAATAAAGCAATCAAAGATATTCATCTTGAGAAATATTTTTTTGGATACAATTTCATCTATTACTGTAATTTTCAATTAGGTAAAAAGTGTATTATGATCCAAATACGATCCAAATTTGACCTTTTAACCTCCTTTTTCTAATTAAAACTTGTCAAATTTGAAAAATTTTACACAAAAAGTTTTGTTAACTTATTTGCATAGGATATCTTCAGATTTCAGGCCTTTGAATGTTAAACCTCATATAAAGGCTAGAAAGCTCATTATAACTCCAAGATACTCTTTGCAAATCTAGCTTTTTAGTGTGACAATTTTCTACTAAACCAAATGACACAATTTCAAAATTGTCGATCGAATTTTCTCAAAATATTTCTTCTTATCCTACTTACTGTATTTAGTCTTTTATAAGTGTCTACCCATCCGAGTCGTAAAGTACTTTGTCATCGACACCCTGTCATAAAAGCTATACCTAATACTACTATTTAGTAGTATACTTGTGCACACTATTATGTGGGATAATGGCTTAAACCAATAATTTCTTACCCAAAAAAAAGATAAACTATAGGTTCTTGCACCCAAGATATAAAAAAATAAGGTCAAATTACAATCATAACAATCAATAATGTTTGGTTGGCCCTTTTAAACTTTTCTCTAAAATTGTAGAAGAAAATGTAGCGGATATGGGGGTGGCAATCTACAAAAATTTCAGAATTTCAAGATTTTTGTAGACACTTTTAAGTTTATGGTGTCTTATGGGGTCTTATGTACTTGTGCAGTAATAGTAGGAAATAAAAGATTTGCCATAAAGTCAGTTGAATTCCATGATCATGAGGTATTGTCCAGCTTTTATTTGGATAGTTCATTCTTCTAACTTTTTAGAGGTCTTTTTATCCATGGGAGATTTACAAGTTGACCACCACAGAAATCCACAAAAATCTGGAGGAGAAAAAAGTGGCCAACATGAGACATTGAGACTTGAGGTCTTTTGGGTAGTAGAACACGAGTTTAGCACCGGTGGGATCACCATTAGCTATGATCTATCTGACTAAGGTGACATTTAGAATGGGGTCATAAAGATTGGAGAAAAGTGGTTTTGGTCAGGCCAAGCAAAAAAAATTACAAAAAAATCCAGCCAATATGCCAGTGGATATCCAGGGATCTCACTGTGTACCTTATGCAATTGAATAAAAAACTTTTTAAATAATTTCTATTATGCAATTCAACTATATACTGCCACACAATCACATTACAAATTGTCAAAATCAAACTTTAAAAATTGAAATTAATAAGCAACTCCAGAAGAAAATCTGTTGAAGAAAATTATCAAAATTTGACCAAAAATATTCTCAAAAGTCATTTAATCATCACTTAAAAAACTTGAACCTCGATTTTCCAATACATAAAATCTGAAATTCTGTTTAGAAAATCCAAATTTTGCAAATTTTGGACGTTTTTGGGAACTTTCAGATGATCTAGAGGACATATGCTCAAAAGTATATTTTGGACAATTTTGAATGGCAATTTTACAATCTGGGTATACATTTCTAGGTGGTAAATGTCCATATACCCGATTTTTAATAGGTTTTTTTTCCAGATTTTTAGGGGTCGTGTCTTTTTCGATGTAACATTTGCAATTCTGTAATTCTGTAAATCATGTACAATATACACCTTCATATGAGGCTCATAACTTACCTTTATTATTTTTGATACCATGATTTTTACAGCATAAAAGAACACTGTCTGTTTTTTTTCTCCTCTACCATTCTTTCATTTACAATTTACATGAGTTACAATAATGTACCTTAGAAAGAGAGAAAAAAAAGTTAAAAACCTGACTGACCAGCACCCAAAACTTGAAGATTCAAGACCTTAGCAGTTTATAGAACTATATGGATTTTATACTGATATTATGTGTGTATAAAGCCTAGCCTTAAAAAACTTTAAAATTACAAAAAATTATGTAAAATAGAGGATTATTTGAAGGTGGAAAAAACAAAGACTCATTAACATCAGTGTATTAAATTTCATTTTACTTGATGCGTGTTATCAAAGCATTATTTTTTGGCATACATAGTATCATAGTATCTATCCTATTATGGAGCCAATATGTTAAATATTACAAAAGGGTAGTTTGTTTAAATTTTGTAAAAAATTTTAAATTCTGCTTAACTTACGGTTTTTGTACTAACGTAACTTTTTTTTATTATTTAATCGAATTTATTCGAGGATATTGAAATCTGAGTTCGAGTAACCTAATACAGTATATGTATAGGTAGAAAAAAAAATCAATGAGTTGGAATAATATTTTGACTATCGAAATACATGGCAAAAAATAACCCTTTTAAACCCAATATAAATATTGGATACCCATCAGGATTAGGAAATAGAGTCATACAGGTCAAATATAAATCATCAAAGTTATAGTTGAAGGCATTATACTAGTGTATGACTTGTGCTTAATTTCATCCCTATTTTGGTTGAATTTAGAGCCATATTTTTGGTCTAACTCTTTGACTTTTGTATGAAATTAAACTAAAATATTTTAGAATTTTAACCTAAATTAAACTAAAAATATTTTGGGTTAATTTCATACATGCAGGGGTAAAGGTAGGCCAAAAATATATGGGTAAATTCAATCATAATAGATGGAATTAAATACAACACAAGTTCACAAGTCATACAGTAGTATCATTCTACCAAATGTTCAAAATTTTGTCAAAATATTCAGAATTTTGCAATTTTGTGTAAAAAAGACGATAACAAATGCACCTTTGAAACGACTTTATCTATAGATTACAAAATATTTCGCAATTTTGGTCAAAATAATTCTCAAATGTAGTCTAAAATTCTATAAAATTATTCATTAAAAATGTCCAAAAATTTCTTGAATTTTACTTTAGAAGCTCGAAACTTTCTATAATTTTGGTATGATTTCAGATTGATTTCAAAAAAGCCAAAATTTGAATATTTTGACAATTTTACTTTGAACAAAGTGTCCAGATATGAGAAAAGGTGACTATGAAACATATCCTAGATATTAAAATCCGTCTGCCTTGTTCTTGTTTTCACATTTTCTTTTTTTTAAACATTTTTTTAGTGCTTTAGTTTTTAAGGTGCAGAATCAAATTTCAACACTTGTCTCGAATCCATTTCTTTCAAAACAGTATTCTCTCTCATCGAATTTCATTTTTACTAGTTATTTTATTTTCCTAAATATTTCAACTTTTCAGAGTTTTTGAGCAATAGCACCCGCCTGTCAACTAGTATACTCGTAGATACTTTTACTATAGTATTTCTTAACTACCATCAATATGATACAATCCAGTCAAAACTAAAAAACTCAAAACATTTTATATTGACTTCAATTTTTAAACCTCTTTGAAACTAACTTAAGCTATTAAAATAAGTAAAAATGGATGGATTTCCATTAAATCTCGTAGGCAAGCTCTCAATCAAAAGCCTGATTTTTGTTGATATTTTTTTTAAACTTGTAGATACTGTATACAGTATAGGTAGGTTTGTGTAATTCAAATGCTTCGAAGCGAAAGCTATGAAACATGGATTTCCTCTTTCACGCTTCTTTTTAATAAAGTGTTCATTTCAAATTTCAAATCTTAAAATCTTACAAATCTTATATACCTACATAGGATAGGTACTCATATTTAGATACAAGTAAAATAAAAAGACTTTTTTATTTGTTGGTGCCGTCGTCATCGTCGGTTTAAAAAACGGAGACTTTGAGAAATCCATCGTCAATGTGCACTCAACTATGCTAATGAAATTAAAATGTTTCTCCCAACTACTTGGCCTAAACCACATCTTTCAGTTATTATATTTCCCGCCTCATACCACTCTCACCATCAATGTCAAAAATCAAATCAACGAGCTTCAAAAATTGCCCAAATACAGTTGAACAGCTTATCTATCAATAAAAGACAAAATTTTGCCAAAATTATCAAACAAAGATGTCCAAGTATCTAAAAATATCGAAATAAAATCTGTCAAATGGTTATCTGTATAAATACTGGTATATTTGCATAAAAATAGCAAGTTCAAAATTCACTTTATTATGACAGTCTTAACTAAAAACTGCTCATATTATTATGAATTTGACAAATTTTGAAAATTCCAAAATTCGAAAATTTGACTATCAAATTCAAGTTGCTTTTATGAGCCTGGTTTTTTCCCCAGAACTCTCAAAAACTAAACTTTATATCCTAATCTGTCTTTTGGGATATTTGTACTTTATACCACGTATAAATTGTAGTATCTCAAGATTCTATATACTTACTTGAGGTAAGGTATACTGGTAGTAGATTACATTTAAAGTAAATTTAAAATATATTTTCGGTTTCTATATGAGTGATATGAGTCGTCAGAGAGTAGGCCTAGTTGTAACTTTTAGAAAATTTTTGAAAATTACCATAAGGATAACGTGTAGGTGCATTCAAGTTGGTTCATTTCGGGACTCGCCCCCTTCAAAACTCATTTTTGTGGGTACTTTGTGTGTTTTTAAGGTGGCATATCTGCTTACATATAAATGTTCACAAATTTTATTTATTTCTCAGAGTAACTTTATACCCTTAATAATACTGAACACCAGGGGTAGATTAGAGATAGTTAGGGCAAATTTTTGACATTTGGATTGGCTTTTTTCGCCCGAACAAGTGAGTGAGTGGCCATATGACTTGAAATCTTATTTTCAAACTAGTAATTTGAAACTAGTCAAAATACCTGTAGTTTAACAGAACAGGTCTCTAAATTTCAAAAATGTTTCCAAACTATTCTTAATCTACCCCTAGTTGCCTATATAAGTATAAGTATAAGTAGACTAGTAAAGAAATGGACAAGACTGAGACTGAACTGACTTGAAAATTTAGAAATTTGAAATTATCCCGGGTGGAACAATTTCGTGAGGTGCAATACAAAGTCGGCCGAATGAGTTTTAATTCTAGAATATGTTTAGAATTTTGAATAATTATTTTCAAACCATACTAGTACACTGGTCCTTTGTATATTTCCTAAGTATTATTTACCATATACAAAGCATGGACACTTCATAAAAACTTAAATTGTTCAAAGATATCCTCAAAAATTTCATATTTCTGTAATTTTTGTAATTTTTCTCAAATTTTTAAGGAATTTGATCGAAATATTTTTGACATTTTGAGGATTTTTGATGTTTTCTAAAATCTATCTTTGAATAATGTTTGGAAATCTTTCTGAAATTTCAAGATTTGATCAAAATTTCTAAAAGATTTGACCGAAATTTGAAGAAAATTTTGGATTTTGAATAGATATAGAAACATGATTCTACAAGTGAATAATATGGATAATTTGAGACTTTTGTAATTGAAAAAGTGTGCTGATACATCAGTAGGTAGATACTTGTAGTCATCAACAATTGTTATTTTGAGTAGTCATTTCCATTTGGATTCTTAGATTTGAAATATTAGAAATGCAAAACTTGTTAAATATTTAAAACTAATGTTAAATGTTAATATTAAGTCTATAAGCTAGGTCTTATACATACATACATACAGTACCAGTAGAAGGATCCCTAGTGTCGAATAATCCCAAATAATAACACTAATACTAATAAGTATAAATTTTAATGTATTCTTTTTCCTGGAAATGTAGACAAAAAGTACATGTAAAATAGATACACAAAAAAATGTATTTAGCTCAAAACCCAGGGTGAGCCTTCAACACCAAGAAAATCCAAGAAATGTCGAACAAAAAAGACTCGCAAAATCCTACCTACAAAAGTACAAAGAAATCGAGTAAAAAGACCTACAGATATCTTTTTCTCTTTATATTATTCTAGATAATTTGGAATTCAATGTTTGTCATTCGAAAATCATATTTCCTTACCATCCCCCCCTTTAGTCCAAATCCAAATCTAAATTTGAAATTAAAATTTATAAAGAAAAGGCTCAACCTTGCTTGTAGGTACTATCTGTATATCTGTAAATGGAAAAAAAATATCAAAAAGTTGGACTTGGGTTTGAAAAAGTGTCAATCTTAAATACAAAGAAATGCTATTGAAATAACACCCTTTGCAATTTTTACCAATTTTTTTACATATAGGCTTATACAAAGGCTCAAATTACTCAAATTTTTTCATAATCTAGGTACTTGTCAAGTAAGGTTTCAGAAACATTCGAAAGAGGTTTTAAAAAGCTTCAAAAAAGGTACAATTTCGATATTAAAACGACCAGAATTGAAAATTTTGAGAAATTTTTGATACAAAAATGGTCAGAATTTTAAATTTTTGGTACAAAGATGATCAAAATTGCAAATTTTGAGAAATTTTTGGTACAAAAATGACCAGAATTGCAAATTTTGAGAAATTTTTGATACCAGATTTGCAAATTTTGAGAAATTTTTGGTACAAAAATGACCAGAATTGCAAATTTGAAAAAATTTTTGGTACAAAAATGAAAGAATCGTAAATTTTGATTTTTTTTTGATATTATAAATAAACCCTAATTGATTCCAGTTGATCATTAAGTATGGCAAAATTTCTAAATTACCAATATTTTAGTTAGCACACACGAATTCTCATATTATTTTTAGATCAAAAATTTGGCAAAATTTCTATAATTTTTGTTAAATATAGCAACTGTATTAGATAGAATCGTTGAGATTTTAGAAAAAAATTGAATTTTTGTACCTTTACTTGTCTGTATAGGTAATATATGTATTTTAGACTGAATTAACTAAAGATATAATAGGGTTAAGTTAATACTTGCTAATATTTCACTTTTAAACTTTTCAACTTTCGTAAATTCACGTATGTAAATTTACTCTGAAGATTTGCATAATAACCCTGTAGAAGCCTGAAGGCATTCCTCATACACAAGAGATGATATAACATTATTATAATTTCTAAATATTCAAATTTAACCCTCACTTTTTGGCCAGTACCAAGTACCAGTACAGCTTACCTTTGTAAATTTGTAAATATTCAACTTCAAATCCTAAATGGTATGGTACAAAAAAAAACAAAAAAGTCCATAAAAGTAGATGGGGAAATGGACTCTGAATATTTAAATTTTTTAAGCCACAAAATGTCAACAAGTTCTCTCAATTATTTTATCACATTTTATGAGTTTTTGGTCAATATACCAGTGTACATTAGACACATTAGAACCGAGTAGTAAATTGATATAAAAGCTTCTGTACTAGTACATTTGGTAGTAGTATTACATAATGAACATGTTCATAAATGTAATCTTGTACTTTTCTTGACTACTGTTGGACTACCTACTTAGATATTTCAATATTGATTTAACTTTTTAAGTACTACTACTATATGCACTACAGTATCAGTGTAAATACATTAAAAAATTAGTTCTCATACTCAAAGACTCAAAGTACCTAATAATATTACAGTACCACAAACTGTTTGATATTTCATTTATAGAAATTTTGAAATCTTTTTGAATCGTAGTTTCAACTTGAGCTATCTCTAAAAGCATTAGAGATTCTATATAGGATTCTAAAAGGTGCCATAATAAGTTATTATTTGAATTTGAGATACCTAATATAAAATGCATTTACATTATTTTGTGTATAAAAATATAAGCAAAAGATTCTTCAAATGTCTTGAGAAATTCTCAAAATTTTGAACTTTTTTTCGAAAATGTCAAACAAACTTTTTGACCTTCAAATTTTCGCAAATTTTTATTAAGATTCAAACTGCTGTTTTATTCCTTGATCTAAAAACATAACATTTTCATGATTGAACAAATTTTTACCAATTCAATTAAGGCCAATCGATGGTTTTTTGACCAAAATCTTCAAAAAATCTCATTTTTATCTCAAAAAAGATGTTTCTTCACATGTTTTTGACAATTTCTCTCAATTTTTCGATCGATTAAAACATACTCTCTAGTTCACTTTCTATTTTGATATTGTGGAAACAGAATTATGATTTTTCAAAATTTCTGCAGATACTTTGAGATTTCACTATAGGTAATCAAATGAACGAAATCCAGGATTTCAAATTGAAATTTTAAAAGGATATTAAGCATATATGTGTATAAATTAAGCTGTCTTATCTAGTATCATTTAAAATGTGCTATTCTATTAGTTTTTGTATTAACTTGTCATTACACTTTTGTTCAAATAATGTAAAGTGAATTTGAACATGCAATGGTACAGTAGGGAAGGGAAGACATAAAAGTTTCAAAAGTGTAGAAAATAATGTAAAAATTGTAATTCAAAAGCTTACTTACTATGTAGTACTATAGGTAATTGTAAATGGTCTTATCCATTAATTAGACTTTTCTTTAACTTTTAAACTCGAACCCTTTTGTTCAAATTCAAATATCAAATAGTAAGTAAATTGTAGTGAATTTTAGATGATCAATTTTCTAATGGGTCTTATCCATTCTTAAATCTTTGAGTAATTACGCACGCTTTACAAGACTAATTCCTCCTATACTTGTACTACATATATACTGATATGCAAAAAGATTAATATACCCTTGTCCCAAATTTATTGTTCAACTATTGCAGTAATTAGTATACGTATATTGATAGGCCCTAGAGCATTTGAAAAACTTTTAAAAAGTCTTTGTATCGATATTTTGGATTGTACGAAGTATATTTATTGTATTCAAATTGAAATTTATGGGAGGCTCTCATAATTGAAAGTAAGTTTTAAAATTTTAATCAATCAATATGATTTTAACCACAAAATTAATCAAAGGATATCTTGGGGTTATAATGTGCTTTCTGGTCTTTATATGAGGTTTAACATGCAAAGGCCTGAAATTTGAATAGAGCCTTTTTGATAGAAATTTAGAAAAATTTCAAAAATATTTGTAGGACATATTCTATACAGTTCAAAAGGTAAAGGAACTCTTCGGTTTTCAGGCCTTTACCATGTTAAACCTTATATAAAGGCCAGAAAGCCCAAAAATATCTTTTCAGTTTGGAATTTTTTTAGAAATTTTGATATCCTAATAGCTATTTTATAGCAAAATTCATATTATGGTAGATATATGATGCAAAATATCGAAAAATTTAAGGTCATTATATTAAAGTGAGTTCAAAATTGGCAAAATTTTTCTCAAAAAGTTCTTCAAAAAGGTCGTGGAAAATGAAAATTTACAAAATAACTGAATTTTTGTTTATAGAAAAGATATATTCGGCTTTCATGCCTTTAATTCTCATATAAAGGCCAGAAATTCAATTATAAGATATCCTATAGAAAAATTTCAAAATATCCATTTGAGTAATTGTAATTGTGACCAGTTCCAAATGTCCATTTCGATTTGGAATTTGAAAAAAAAATTTTGAATTCTCGAAATTTTGAGTATAATATGATTCAAAATTTCTAAAAATTTGAGGTCAATTTCATTTAAGTGGTTGAAAAAATTCAAAAATTTTCTTCAAAAAGTTATGGAGTTTTTTTGTTTACACATTTTAATTGAAGATCGTGTGAAAATTTAGGTTACAAAAATTCGGATTTTGAGTAAGTTTTTGAACTAGTTTTTGTTAATTTAGGTAATAGTCCCATAAATTTTGTATTCTAAATAATGACATTTTTATTTTATTTTATTTATTTTAACCTTATCTTATAGGGTCTAGTCGTGCATTTTGCATCTACTAGTCAATCTATATTTTCTCATAAATGGACTTGTATGTAAACTACTGGTTTTTATCTGCATTTTATTGACTACTTCTACAGTAGCACCTACAACATGCATTTGTTCATTATAAATATTCATCTAGCTCATAATTTACTCAATTTTCTGTTTGAAATTAAGCAAATTTCCTCTTTGACTTTATTTACCCAAGAGTTCCGGAAAACTTAAACTCATTTCCAAATTTGTAAATTTGCACTATGCAAATTAATGGGCTGAAATTTCTAACAATAATTTTCTAAAAAAATATGTTCTACTTTTATTTTTATGTAGATTACTTGTGTACCTAACTAACTAACTATATATGTAGTACCTTAAAATAGATCTTAAAAGTTCTATTTATCCATATATGCACTTGATATTGTTATAAATATTCGAGTTCTTAATATGGATTTGAATTTTCAATTTGATTCTATACTCTATATAATGTACCCTACTAATATAGGTATTAGAAGTATAGGATACTGTATTTCGAGATTTATTCGGTTGATTTCATCCTTTTGCAAGTATGTAATTTGACACCTTTCAATGTAAGTCTGATTTCCAATAAATTTGAACAAAATCTGAAAATATCAAATAACGAAATATTTGCAAGTACATTATAGACACTATCATACGAGTAGCTAACTGGATTATCGAAATATCTTATTCCCTACATTTAAAATACATAAAAAATACGCGTATTTAGGATCTAAAACCTGAAAGATACAAAAATAGCGATCCAGTTTTGATAGAAATTCGTTAAAATTCACAAAAAATTAGATGAATTATGTTGAAAAATTGGAAAATTTCGAAGATTTGATGTTATTCTTACGAGTATAGGCATACAAAATACTTATATATACTCTTATAATCCTATATAAAGACTGACAATTTGGATAAAAACTCTAAAAAAACATTTTTGTAATCAGATTGAGGCAATAATTAGCAAAATTAGGTCAAATATTTACGAATTTTTAGATTTTTTTGACATTTTGAACCTGCATAAGTGACTGATGATTGTCGATTGTGTACAAAATTGATCAATTTTGAGGTTCAGATGATCCATTGATGATTCTATCTCATTGTTCATTCATTTGTGGTGATGCAACACAATATCTCAAATTATTCTCTCAAAAAAAATCGAGATAAGACCTGAAGCGCGTGTTCCCATCTCTTCTACACTACGACTATGGTTCTTACTCTGCTGAAGGTCTCCTTTTAATCTTGTCTAATCAAAGCAATTTAGAATTTGGAAATTTGGAAATTCATTCATGAAACACCTAGTCTCATCTATGTATATGTAGGTACTATCAGTAATCCTAAATATCTAAATATTTATCTCACAAAACACCAAAAGTACATTTTCTCCAAATAATTTGCAAATATTTTTTCAAATTAGAATTCAGCAGGTTATCCTAGAGTACCCGATGTATTTAGGTGTATATGAAATTTTATATTCTGACATTGTCTTGTGTGTTTGTTTTAACTTTTAAACTTTTAGTTCCTGCTGTAGATTAGTTAAAAATTCTTTTTAATCTTACTTCAAGATTCAAGATTCAAAAGAAATGGGCAAAAAAATGTAATCAAATGCCCAAACTCAAGAAGACTCGAAAGATTTCAGACTTTTTTGAGATTGAGATGAGTCGGACAGTTCTCAAACGCCTTTTTTATTTACCATACAATTTAAATTTTCAACATCTTTCTCTCTGAGACTTTTAGAGCTCTTATCTTAAGGCTTGGGCGATATGCAAAGTTTTTGTTTAAATGTAAAAAAATAAAGGTTAATTCACCTGTTTAGAGTATCTTCATTGGTATACGAGTATGATATAGGGCATATAAATATGTATAAGTTATCTAGAAAAAAATAATGTTTAAACTAATGCATCTATCTGCATGTAGGTATGTATGTTTTATGCAAAGTTCTATGTTTTTCTTTTTTTTTTACAGAAAATAGCATTTAAAGCTTTGAAAAAAAGCTTTAGGTGATACAATGAAATCTCTTGATAAAGTTCATAAGTCTCATTTGACTCATTTTTACATGGAGAATCTGTAAGAAATTTTGGAAATTTTGAAATTTGATCAAATTTGAATCTTACAATAGTGACAAGACTAGTGTTACTTTGAAATTTTTGTAAAATTGGCAAATATTTCTATCAAACAGATATGCCTAATTGTGATTGAGTCTCGATTTTTCAAAATAACATAATTTGACTTATATTTAGAGCCAATGTACATAGCTATGTACTAGTTCACAAGATTTAAAAACTCGAAAAATTTGCAACTTACAAACCAATTTTTCAAAAATATAAGAAAAATTTCCCTTAAAAATCACGAGATATACATTTGGTAGTTTACGAGTATATTTTGTAAAAAAAGTGAAAAATTGAGACATAAAGTCCATTGTTAAAGATGAAAAATACACCGAAATTGAAAAATTTCGAATGAAATTATCACTTTTTTTGATCTGATAGGCATTTTCTAAATAGGTATATGTGTCTTTATGAAGGATTTCTATTGTAAATAAATCCTTATTTATTCAGAATTCAAAGTCAATGTACATGTAAAGTTCTACTGATACGAATAGAGTCCTAGATCTACATATTTATCTTACAAAATATAATAGTATCTGTTAGATAGCATCCTTTTTTTTTAGAGTTTATATTTAAGAGCAAAAACAAGAATAAGATTTGCATATTCAAGTATTATGAACTAATATCTTTCTCATCCCATTTTACTCAAAAATGTACTTTGACATGCAATCCAGAATACCTATCTATATCTATATATCAGTATTTGAATTGCAAAAAAAATATTTTTTCATTTCAAGACTCGTAAAGCTAATCTTAATAGTAAATTGAATTACTTATGTAGAACTCTGATATATGATACAGATCATTATAAACAGAAATAGATATAATCAGAGTTTCAATGACTTCAAATTTAATAGTTTCAAACTTTTTAAAAAGTTCCTTATTTAGGTAGTTATTATAGTTGAGTTTCATTGAATTTGAAAATTTTACAATTTCTCAAGTCTTGTCAAATGCTTAGGATATACAGGGTATATGTATGTATGTAGAAAAAGTAGATCTTTATCTCGAATATCATCACCTTTTCAATTTAGAAAAGTCAAAGTCAAAATTCCCTTTCTCAGCCCTGCCTTGTCAAAGGGTTCGATTTCTTCAAAATTTCTTCAATTGTGAAAAGATCACGTACAGAAATCCTATATGAACTACTACAACTACAATACATGATTTACCTATGGGCATATGGTCAAATAGCAAAAATGTCAAAAAAGAAGGTTTCTAAAATCCTAAAAATTTACATAGTAAGGTTATTAAAGATTCATGCTAAATTTTTTGGTTACAAAATTTACAACTTTTAAACCAATTTTTCAAAATTTGAGTAAAATTTCGGTTAAAATTTCAACAAAGTTGCCAAATGCTGTATACTGTTATACTCTTGCATAAAAATGAAATCCTTTCGGGACACTTTTTAGTCTCTAATCTAAAGTCTTAATTTTTACAAAATGCTACTCTACATTCCATTTAAACCCTTGTATAAATGATTTTAGATGAAATTTTCGAAATTTTTTTGCCAATTTCTGTCTCATTTATCTGTATTTCTGTAAAAAAACAAAAAATGTAGAAGACTAGAATAATTTGGAAAAGAACCCCAAGTAGTACAGTAGGTAAATGAGATAATGACTATTTTGAAATTTGATATTTCCGATTTTCAAAATATCTTCAATTTTTAACTATATTTTGTAACTTACAAATCCTCAGCTTTTAGTCTGAAAGTAAACCACACAGAATCAGAATCTGAGTACAAAGAGCTAATACTCAATCCCGAACTGATATCTATACAATAGTATAAGCTTGTGATATATTTCCTGGCAAAAAAAAGAAAAAATTGGCTGTATTTTTTCCTCAAAAATAAAATAGAAAAAAAGTGGGTAAAATGTCGGATATTACTCTACTTACTCCCCTATTACTCTCAAATACAATTTTATCGTCTTATTTGCAAAAATGAGGGGGAAAAAATTGACTTATTTCTTTTCCTTAAAGTATTACTAGATACTGGGTATTGAATAGAATTTTGTTTGCAATTCTGCGGCAAAAAGGCAAATTGCCAAACTTGGGCAAAAAAACCATTTTATTTCCATTTTTGCTACATTGAGACTGCTACTGTCAGTCTCAAAGTCTCAAAAAAAGTGTATAAAAAATATATTTTGTGCAAAAAAAGAATATAATTTTAGATAATTTTGCAAGACAGGCTAAACGACTTATTACCCATAGTAGTTGTACTCATATAGAGTAGTGTTTAGACCTATTATCTTGTGTAGGAAAGGGTGAATAAATATTTAAAGAGGATAATATCTTCTGGTAAATAAATGATATATGATATTTCGTATATCAGTATTTTGTAGTACTGAACTGATACCTAGTATTTGGACTAGGATAAATTCGAGCTTTTAAGTAATTTGCTTTGAAGAAAGGAATGTTGCTCGCTTTATACATTATAATTTCTTTATACCTTAAAGTATTTAAGATACAGATACTATGATGTAGTGATACATAGTATCTTTTGTATTAGTTGAGAAAAGTACAGTCAACTGTATATGGAAATAAAAATAAAATGATATTTTTCCTTTTGGCAGACACTTTGGACACTTATTTTGCAGAATTGAATGACAATCTGATGATTTGGTCACTTTGTAAATTGACAAAATTGACCAAGTGTCGAAAAATTTGGTTTTCAGAACCTTTGGGCATTTAAAGTCTTAATTAAAGTACCCAACTTGTCAGTTTACAGGTCTAAACTTCAAGCTCTGGCTCTGATAGACCAGATTTTGGACTCTTTACAAGTTGTATAATTGATGAGAAATTGTTGGGTTTTCAGAGCTGAATCATCAGATTACTCGTAGAAAAGACAGAACTTTACTTAAAATAGATCTTCAAGTCAAAATTTTGAATAAAAATTATTAATCTAAGAAAGATAAACCTAAACTGGAAAATTTTGCGAAATTTTAGCTTTTGTAAAATAATATGACTTTTAATTCAAAATTTTGTCAAAAATTTTGCTTTTTGATCACTGCACTGTCCAGTTTGTACTGACAGTGATATCTTGACATAGTTTGATACAATTTGTAGATAGCTTAGGACAAAACTTTTCTGAAAATCTTGAATCTTCAAGTCAAAATTTTGATCAAAATTATTCTTTTCTTAAGGACCTTCAAGACTGAAATTTAACAAATAAAAGAAAAGAAAACTCAAATCTAAATTGGAAATTTATACGAATTTTTAAATTTTGTAAAATAATCTGACTTTAAATCCAAAATTTTGCTTTTTGTCGGTATGACCTCTGCCCATTTTATACGGATATTTATGACTGACATATCTTTATATACAATTTGTAATTTGTAAAAAAAACCAACCAGTACCACCATGGTAGTACATATTTATTTCTCTCAACTTGATTGATGAATACATGGACCAAACCCAGTGCTAATTTATTTCTGCAAAAATAAAATAATTATTACAAGGCATATGTTACCTGATCCTTTTTGATTGTATTAAAAAAGTTGAAAATATGATCATGACTCTAGACAAAATATTGGCATTGGTCTTGGACATAAAAATTTAATTGTACAAATACACACATACCTACAGATATATAGTAGTATAGTATCTATCTATTACTAATATAAATATACAAAAATACTCTGGTATACTGTAACTGTAAACTGTACAACAGATTGAAGACACGAGATTCACATTTTGTTTTATTTTATTTTATTTCATTTCAAAACTTATCTTTAGAAAATTTGATTGTGAACAACTTGGGCTCATTAAAACCTTCGTGTTTTTGTAAAAAAAATTCTCTAAACTTCAAAGTCCAGACGCCCAAATGTCTTATCTTTAGTATTTTATATGACTTTTGGGATTGTGTCGTACATTACCGTATAAAATGGTATAAAAAAACGGGATTTTTGACTATTTTGACTCAAATTAAAGAACAACCTACGACTTGTCATATACTATACTATCTAGATAGCTTAGGTAAGGTACTATTATGTCATTTAAGATTTGGGATTGAATGTGGCACCCTTTTCTTTTATCAAAAATGATAAACACTTTATGATCATTAAAGAAATGCCTTTTTTTTATTCTGTAAAGTTCGCTAAACCAGCAAGCTAAATGTAAAGTTCATAAAATATTTCAATTTTTTGAACAGTGTATGTATTCTAAGAACAAGTAAAGATACTCTCAAGTCCATAAAAATCCCATTTTGGGAATTCAAATCCCATTTTGGGATCAGGAATTCAAATCAAGCCAATATATTTTGATAAAATTATTACAAAATCACAGATTTAGAACATAAGTCTATACTTGAAGATTTTTGACATTTGAGAGCAAAGAAAAAGCAAATTTTGGCAAAATTATTCGAATTATCTTTCGAGTCATTTTATTTTAGTGAAGTAGAAAAATCCAAAATTTTCAATTTAGATTGAGATCTTGAGTTGACGATATATCTGTAGAGTTGAGTAACTTACTATTAAGTTTTAATATAGGGTACCTACACTACTTATTTTATATTAAAGAAACAATTATCATTATCAGTAATTCCTGTTTGATTTTGTAATAAGTAATAAGCAGCCTCTCATGAAACGCATTTTTTTGTCAAAATTTTGATCTTTATATCGGAATTTATCCGTAAAAGTTATCCCTAAAAGAGACAATTTATACGAGTGCTAAGCATCAGTAATAATCAGTAATCAGTAATCAGATAATCAAGATCTGAAAAATGAAACTTTGTAATCAATTACCCTACCCCACTTATTAAAAGAATCAAAATTTAAGCAACACCAGTTGCCAATAACAAAAAAATTTGTCGAAATTTGAAAAATTTTACTCAAAAGTTTAGTGCTGTCAAATTTTGGATTAAAATAAGTTTCAAGTGTAGCTTTACTTGTATGCTTTTTCAAAGGTATTTTAATATTTTCGGCAAAAGTAAATTAATCTCATAATTTTTTCCATTTTTTGCACGGTTTGTGGAGCAAAATAGATTTATAATTTATATAAGTATCTGTATTCATTTTGATGATTATTTTTTATGAGATAGCTGCTTATAGAACCTACCTAGTATTCTAATGCATCAAAAGTGATGATTATTTTGGTCTCGGGACGTCAAACACTTTGCAATTGCATATTTCATTATTACCCTGTGTAAATTGTTTTTTCTTATACTAGTAGATAGTGATATTACTTAGGTATGTACATTTCAGTATTGGTATAAGCACAGAGTAGCATTAGGTAGGGTAGGTACTAATAATAAGCAGTAGTGTATTAGCAAGAAACCAAAATATGAGTAATACATTTATAAGTGGGGATGATAATGGAAAAAATTGTAGAAAAATTTTTTGGTGAGAATGACAATGAGGAATTGAAGGGCTACAAATTGTCAGCAGGCTCTCAGAATCATTTTGATGTCAAAATATCTAAATAAAATTGACAAAAATCGACCAAAAAATGATCAAAAAATGATCTTTAAACTGGTGATGATTAGAATTCTTGAGATTTTTGTCTAAATATCGAAGTCAAGATACCTCAAGATATTGTATAAATATAGAAACTAAAGTCAAATTCAGACCTCTATGTCTATCAGTAGGTATTATAGAATCCCCAAAGAATCAATTTTGAATAAAATCTAAACCTAAAAAGTATCTAGGTAGGTAGGTATTAGGTATATCATTTCTTAAAAATTGACATTCTAAAGAAAATTTTTAAAGTTTTAAATCCTTAAAGTTCATAATGTGCTAAAAATTTGAGGCAAATTTCTTAAGTTGAATTTGTATCCTGGTAAGCAAAAAATTTGAAATTTGACATAAATGTACTTGACAAATAGACCTTTGTATAGGATTAGGTGTAGGAAATGGTCATTAAGATTTAAGAAGGGATTTCACTCGACTGATCTTTCTATATCCACTCACTCATCTCATTTAGTCATTTCTCATCAAATTTATTTTTAGTTATGGCTTGAGGTATACTTATACCATACAAAGTATAGTGTAAAATACACAGTATTTTTCACTTATCCCAAAAATAATCCTTTGAGTCTTCGAGTCCACAAAAAAGATCATAAAATATCTTAAAATAAATGATCAAAATGTCTTGAAAAAAAAATATTTATGAGGATTATATAACTAACTATCTGTATAGAAGATTGAGGTTAAAAAAAGCCGGAGGTCTGTGACTGAATGTCAATGTCAAGCTTATAAAACCCCACCTTTAAAACTCTTCCTGATGATTACTGAAGCTTTTTAAAAGACTTTTTTTCAACTTAAAAACATTTACAATCACATCATATACTTATCTGTATTTCCATATAGAACAGTACATACAGGTTGAACATAAAGTTCAAATTTGAAATTCAAGACTTTTTTTTATGTACTATAGGACAATTACATAAGATTCTCATTAAAGACTTTGTGGTCCTTATCTTGACCAAGGATCTCGGGAAAGTCGCGCTAAGTAAGCAAAGTACTGTATTATTCTCTATTATGGACTTTTGAAGTAGGTACATGAAATTTTATTTTTTTTATAAAAAAATCTTTGTGTTTTTCTCACATTTAACTGTTTAGGCATGCGAAGGTACACATATTAAGTGTACAAAGATAGGGTTTTTACTGCTTCAAAGTTTATATAATCTTTGAATTTCCAGGATTTTTGACACAAGATCAAAATCTCAGTGTCAAAAAAAGAGTCCAAAAATTAGCCAAAAATGACATCAAATAAGAGTTTCAGATCTTCTTGAAAAACTTATCCAAAAATGGCCTTTCATAAATTAGTAAATATTTTTACCTCAAGCATATTCTGATTGGTTACTCGTAAATAGGAATATGTATTATGGGAATTTAGACCTAGAGGTTTGAAATGAGTCTAAAAAGCTCAAAATATAGTGATTGTAATTAGATTTAGGTAGGTCATTTTTATTCAAAAATAGATAATAAATAAATTTTATGACTCAAATAGGCTAATCTGACCACCAATATCGTTTTTCTAACAAAAAATTGCCCTTAAAATATCAAAGATCAATTTTTACTATTAGCTCCAATGGTAGAATACAGTATTTCATAAAAATTATTTGACACTACAAAAGTGCCTATATGACCTTAAAAATTGGCTACAAATGTATATACCTATACCTAGCCTAGCTTTGAAATCCTTTATCTAGTGTCTATGCCCTCGTATAAATAACTACAATCTCATATACCATACCATATGTACAGGTAAGACACACTTACCTGGGCTATTAACTCTGTATATAAGCTATAAACTGTGTAAAATATCAAGTCAAAGTCTTTGGATGTGACAGAGAAACACGCATTTGAATTTGAATTTTGTAGAGAATTTTTTAGAAAAAGACCAGTTTTTCTGCCCACGTGGATCGACCACCTTAAAAAAATTCTGTTTCAAAAACCTGGACACTTTTTAAACACACTGTTCAATGTATAGTATACTATGTAAGATATGATAATAATATTTCTCTATCGTGATCCTTACCTTTTATTTTACATTTTTACATACATTTGTGTACATTTTCTGAGAGAGATTTTTGAATATTTAATAGCCTCAGTGTAACCGATTACAAAACTCCGTGGGTTTACAGAATATTATGTAGATTTTACTCAAAAACTGTTTAACTTAAGGAGTGGTTATATCTTCTACTTTTTTATGAAAAAAATGCTAAATTACACACACATAACAGATGCGGAAATGTATATATTTTCAAAATATTTCAGAATTTTATAAAATCGGGGTTTTGTACCTAAATACATACTTATATGGGTAGAGATAAGTATATGTTTTAGCTTTAGCTTTACCCCGAGATAATGGATACTATTTTGAATAATAAAACCGAAATTTTCAAATTTCAAATCGACTTGGATTTACACAATGGGTCATTTAAATATATGGAGGATAGGATTTGTTTCCGGTCCTATTCAATATTTCAATTCAATTTTACTACTACATAGTAGGTAGTAGTACTATATACTTTAGGAATAATGGGTAGGTTTGAATACCTTTCTTATGCTTAGAACTTAGAGTACCATACTATGTATTTATGGTTATTTTTTGAATTTTTTGAATATCGATATTATACAATAGTACCCTACTATTACAAGGGTGCTGAGCCAAATTGTGTAAAATTTAAAGGTGTTTTACCAAAAAAAGGGATTTTTCTTTCAAGTCAAGTCTTTGAAATTGTAATAGAAATGTAGATCTATTCAAACATTCGGTTTTTTCTTTTATTTACTTTACAATCTGTCTTTCTAACATGTATTTTATGGTAAGGACAAAATTTCAAAAATTATATGTATAATTACGTAGACTTATAGACTAGTATGTATCTATTTTTCTACAGAGAGTCGGAAAATTTAATTTTTCGAGTATTCTCGTGAATATTGACAACTTTAAATGCTAAATTTTTCATTTTTAGCCATTTTTCAAATTTCCAAATTTCTCACCTCCTGGATTCAAACTTTACAAAACTCCAAAAATTTTTCTGAAATTTTCAAAATTTTACTAGTACCCTAGTAGTTTTGAGTATCCTAGAGCTTTTCAAGTTGATAGATAGGCTTAGTTATCTTTACAAAAATTCCAAAATTTTAAGAAAAATCTCTTAATTTTCCTGAAATTTTCAAATTTTTACTATATTCTGGAATATTCTGGAACTTTCAAGTAGGTAGGCTTAGTTAATAAGTATGAAAGACCTCCAGTAAAAGTCCATTCAAAATTCAAATTCCATGTCAGTATGTCACTTTCATCTTACTGGAATGGACATTTCCTACTGCAGGTCTACAGTCGGTGTCCTTACAGGGTCGCCCATTAATCATATGCATTTTGTAAAATTCATTTTAAAAATAAAAAGAATAAAACAGAAGCCATAAAAACCCCTTGTACATACTCGTAGTAGGCCACCAAATTTAAGATACAAAATTTACAATTTTATGAGGGTAGATAAAAATTATTTCACGTACACATCACAATCTCAATCTCAATTTATAGTAAGTCTGTAAAGGATAAGGGTATTTAACTACGTATAATCTGTAAATACAAATAATACCAAAAAAATGTACAAAAAAACAAAAACGGTAGGGAGTATGATGGACTCATAACCCTGTATTTTCTATTATTATTTTTTTATATCTAGTATTCATAATAATGTGTTCAGATTCAGGTAGTCAAATTATACTGACTTTGACTATGATGATTTGAATTTGACATTAGGCTTTTTTATACGAAAATTCATGTTATTACGTTTTTTTTATTCAACCCTTAAATTACCACACAACAGTTTATCTCGAATTACAGGTAAACATACACATTTATTAGGACAAGGAAGATAGAGATACTTGAAAAAGGGGAAAAAATTCAAATTTAAACAAATAATTTGAATTTACATTGTACTCATATGTACCTACTGTATATTAGGTACTTATAGTTATGTAAGTAATGGAAAACTCAATGTAGGTACCTACTACTATAGGTATTGTACTTGTCAAGTGGCCTTTTGAAATTTTTTGAAATTTTGAAACTTGATTCTAGACAAAATCTAAATATCACTGGAAGATATTCAGTGTCATTTACACCAGTTAAAATAGTGTCAAATTCTCGATTTTGACCTAAATCTGGCCAAAATCTGGCCTAAATTATAGGTCAAATTAAACAACATGCCTAGAATCCTAGGTATTGAAAATTGAAAAAGACCCAACTATCGAATTACGTAATTCCGAAATCTCAAATTTAACAAAAAATGGAGTTTTTCATGACTCGACTGAAGAAATTTTATTTAACCTTTTGAATTTCGGCAATAATTAAAGTTTAAATTTCTATAATTCCAAATAATCAACTTAAAAATAATTCGTAAATCCTAGTAACTAACCAAATAATCTTTTTAAGAGATTTATAAATAGCAATTTTTAAAAAATCCTAGAAATTCTAGTTTTTTAAATTGTAATTTAGAAAAAAAATTATGATAGATAAAAAAGATACCTAGATACAAATACAAAACTCGTATCAATATCTTTTTAGGATGAGTGTATGCGAGTATATAATATACTTACGAGTAGGGTGAACCAGGGACATTTGGGTCGCCCTAAATATCTTTTATCTGAATAGGTAGTAGGGTACTATTTTAACATTAAATACTGTTCAAGCTTAATTTCAGCGACTCAACTTAATTGTAATATTTGCGTCGAAATATTGTAGAATTGACAAATTTGGCATTCAATTGTTTCAAGATTATTGTTTATTGGCAATTCCAGTCAGTAGTGATTTCACAGTTCCTATATGTAAAGTTGGTCTAATTGAACTTTTATTACGACTTTTTAAAGCAAATTTTCTCCAATAATCATAGTATATAAGTAAAAATCTAAAAAATTTAAAATTTGAAAAATATCAGTTTCATAGGTACGAGTAGTTAAGATAGGGTACTTGAAATTTTGAATTTGAAATATTTTCTTATCCTTAAAGGAGTATGTAAAGATATTTGAAAAATTTTGATGTGAGATATATGACCTATGTTTTTTAAAGCATTTTTATCCATCTTATTTGAAGTGTATAAAAGCACTTGAGCTCCATCACAAGTCCACTTGGCCCGTCAAAAGTCTCGGGGCTAGGAAATCCAGAAAGTGTACAATATTGTGCGGTTGTTTTTTATACATACTAGTTACTAGTACACATGTACGGTTATTAAGGCCAGGTTGTTTACTCTTAACTCTCTTAGAAAAACTCTACTAAAATACTTGCCTTTATGTAAATACAAATATCTTATGGTTCTTATGGTATAAAAAAGGTTTTAACGAAAAGGTATGTAGATTTCCATGTACTTTGAGAGAATCTTGAGTTTTAAGGACTTGGTCCAAGTTGAATTTTTCAATTCAAATTCTACCTACAAATTGGATGGTAAGACAAAAGCCTTTACTTATCTTTGACTGAATAAATGAAAAAAAAAATAAAATGATTTTTACAAGCAAATAGACCTGAGCACACCTTTTTAAATGAGCTGATAAAGTTTGTGTACAATTTTGTACAATTTTTGTGACCCCTCGAGCATCACGATTTGCCTTTTAGACTAATGGAAATCCTACATACATAAGTCTGTAGTATCTGTAGAAGAGTTGACCTTTTCTGTTCCTTGTTATTTTAGATGTAAAAAATTCAAAATCCATATGGCTAGTTAGTACTATCTACCTAATCCGAAGTATAAAAAAGTAGGTACAAAGACAAAGGTAAAAACACATGGCTCTTTAGAGATTCTTCAGATTTTGGATTTGACTTCGAATTGGAGGATTTATAGCTACAAAAAATCCAATTCTAAAACTTAAAATCGAAAATATCCAATGAATTGTATTCTGAAATATGAAATTTCAATAGATTTTTGTTAGATTTTGTTCAAGATTTTGATCTTTTTTTCAAAATTTGCCAAAGATTTTGTTCAGTTTTCCAAGATTTTTCAGATATATGAAACTTGATTTAATGATTTAGTATTGTAGTAGTTATAAGCTTAAAAAGATAGGGTAGGGTACTCAAGACCCCTTTTCTAGTTCTGTAATATTTTATATAAAATCTGTAAAAAACGTCATTTTTGTTAATTTTCGATCAAATTTTGGAAAAGAGTCATTTACCTAGTTATTATGTAAGCTATTGCAATTGGAATACTGAGGTTTAGTTTGAATTTTCGAAGAAAATTTGCAAAATTTTGACTCATTTGATTTAGACTTTTAAAGGATATCTTCGGGTTCTAATGGGCTTTCTGGTCTTTATATGAGGTTTAACATGTAAAGGCCTGAAAACCGAATAAATCCTTTTATTTTATATCAAATACATCCCTTGTAGCTTTTGTCCAATCCTACTTTTTACAATTCTCAAAATCTCCATAAGATCCTATTTAACTTGTATTATAAAGCAGATACATACCTAGTATGTTTTATGATTGAATTTGAATGCCTATAGGATATGTAAGTTGAATTTATCATTAATTCTTATGTAAGACAATATCGGCTATTTTTTTCCATTTTATTTTATCTTCTACGAGTACTCTGCTCTAGGGTCATTAGCTACACATATAAATGTACACATTTGCCATTTGTATCATCTAAAGATTCTAAAGTACATTTTGCAGTAAATTAAAATGTACATTTCGATTTTTTAGATTCGATTGTAAAACAAATAAAAACTTGATTAAAGTCAAGTTAAAGGTCGGTTTACATCGATCTAAAGAACCACCCTTCTATCAGACTACTACTACTAGTAGTAATAGTAATACCAATTTTTACAATAACTGAATCTTATCTCTTATTTTTTTTCATTTGAATTTTTTAAAATAATTTGAATTACAGTCCGTTCAACCGACTCAAAGTAACTGAATTGAACAAGTAAAATGATACTTATCATCAAAATAATACCTTTAAAAATCACACTAAAAACAAAGTTTTGGAAAAATTTGAGAAATTTGACCATCAAATTGTCTTAAATTGAGCTAAAATAGTTCAAAAATTTGAAAAAAGTTAAGAAAATTGGTTTTTTTTTAGCTAAAATAGCCCAAAATTGTCTTAAAATTTTGAATAATTGTGAGAATTCTAATCTGAAACATCCTAATATCATCATGAATTCACATAAAATTACAAAATTTTGAAAAAATTGTATCAAATTTGACCTAAAATTGTTCAAAAGTGACATGACATTTTAAATAATTAAGAGGATTCTAATCCGAAATACTTTTAAAACACATAATTTTTCCAATTAAAATTAATTTAGATAACACTTTTGTATCTTCACTTAATTTTTACTAATAATTGAGATATTCATGAGCTTAGGATCCCTTTACTTGTCAATCTATAACTGCCTTGTGGACATTGGCAACCAATAATGGTCAGGTATACCCCATGTATCTGTATATGAGAATGTAGATTTAAGAAACCAAATTTTAAATTTTAATGTACTTTTCTTATGTAGTTTTTATAAGTATGGGAATTTTTCCAAGGATCAATTTCAAAATTCAATATCCTAATCATAAAATGTATAAAATTTATAAAATAAAAAATAATTGTAATAATATCTGTACCATAGAGTACTGTACAGTACTTTACCGCCTTGAAAGTCAGCCGAACTGAACTTTAATTTTTTCCTTTGAGAACCAAAAGTTGTGGTTAAGCATTTGTACTCTGTATCTACAGGATAATTCACCTGTACTCGAGTCAAATTATTTTTTATTATTTTTCATAAACGGCAGCAGCTTTTTTGATGATGTTTAATGATCCCTGGAAAAAGACCCTTAAGTCATAGTACCTACTAGTACCTATAGATAAAAGCCTGGAAGCTCGGTATGAAGGGACTTTGTAAAAAAATTTCTCGCTTCTGACTAGATACCGATACATACCTATATGTATGTATTATCAGTAGATGGGTATTTTTACTAATAGTTTAAGTATAGTTTTAGTACCCAGGTCTAAGAAAAAGGCCTTCTAATAATCGTCTTGAAAATTTGAAACACTTTTGATTTTTTCGGTATTTCGTGAGAATCATGATCTCGTCAAAGTCAAAAGTCAAGAATTGAGAATTGAAGTTTCCTATACTGTATCAGTACAATTATTTTCGACTTAAAGTATAATTCTCAGACCTGACCATTATACTAGTATCTTGAGCATATAATTTTGATTTGAAAATTCAAATATTCGTATCTGTTCATAAGAAAAATGATCGAAATTGTCCAATCTAAAACCATATTTAGCTCTCAAATATTGAATTATTTATAAATAAATCAAATTTTTGATTAAAAAAAGGTTACATACAATACGAGGTATCTTTTGTGATAAATTTTGATCAATTCTGATCAATTACATTTGAATTTGAAATCAACTTATAGCTATAACCTAAAAAATCTCAATCAAAATATCCAAAAATTTATAGAATAAAATCCTAATCTTACGATTAGATACTCTAGAGCAGTTTCAATTGTGCTTTTAGTTTGCCTACTTCAAGTTCAAAATTTGGAAATTTGAATGACTATTTCATAAATAATAGGTCTTTAGACCTATAGACCTATTAGTATTAGGTCTTAAAAATTCTGAATTTTTGAACAAATAGTTTTTTGATACTTTGAGTCTTTGAGTCCCAGCAGTAATTTTTCTATTTTCTAGGGTATTTGATCGATGTTTTGTAAAATTATCATGTGCAGTAAATTATCATTTAAACACACTGTTTTGATCCCTCCATTCAATTTTAAAGTTTTAAAGGATCTAAGGTACCTTTAAGGATCCGTGCAGGCTAGCCCTCCACATCAATTCATTATAAAATAAAGTATAAAGGTTCTTTCTAAGGTATCAAAAAATGGTATAAAATGTACAAGGGTACAGGTACTATATTGTGTGAAGTGTTTTCAAGCTTGTAGATCTCGGAAAGATTATTTTATTATTATATTTAGAACCTCGAACAATGTCCAGACATAAATATACCTCACTTATCTGACTAGTATACAGGTACATACATATAAGTAAACAGTAAATGTAAGTAAATCTGAAGTAATATATGAAGGGCTGGGTACTCAACAACTTTTCCATTTTTATTATTTGTACTTTGTATGCATTCATTTTATCCATGAATCTCGGAGGAAAGGTTGAATTCTTCAAAATAAACCTTTCAGTACATTATATATAGATGTACTTATATATACATACATGTAGTATGTACATATGTATATGTGAGATAGATTTATACTTTGGATTTTTGGGCTTAGAACTTAGAAAAATCGGATTAAGAAATGAGATAAAGTAGTGGTAATAAGTTAGTATTAGCTTAAGTATAAATATAAATAAGGTGGGCGAGGAAAATACACACACTATACACTCTACGTACTTACTTATACAATAGGCAAGGGTGAGAAATTAAGTTGGAATCATGAAATTTTACACAAATTATAAGAAAAACCGATGAAAGGATGTTCACAAATTATCTTCAGACCATATTACGAGTATACGCAACTTCAAGAAACTTATAAAATTACAATTTAACTAATCCAAATAAAAATAGGACAAAAATGATCAAGAAATGATAAAACATCGTTAGATTAACTTGAAAATTTGTTAAAATTGATCAAAAAATTGTCAAAAAATTTGTACCAAATAGCTCCAAAAGTTCAAAAGCATTTGAGTTCACCAAAAATTGTCTAAAATGACCAAAAAAGTTCAAAAAATTTGTAAAAAAAGGGGCCTAAAGTTCTTTGAATTACTCAAAAATTGTCTAAACTGATCTTAAATCGGATCAAAATGTCAAAAATTATCAAAAGATTTCTTGGATTTTCGGATGCCTTAAAGTACACCATGTTAAACCTTATATAAAGGCCAGAAAGCCCATTACAACCCGAAGATATCCTTTGATTAACAAATATATCAATTTTGAGCCATTTTTTATCTACAAAAAAGTATTTCACTCCTCCCAATGGAACTTTTTGAAATTAATTTGGCAAATTTTGAAATTTATATTCTTGAATGGAATCCTCAATTTTTAAGTTGAGGATTTACTTTGATTTGTCAAAAATGTTCAAAAATGTTCAAAAAGATCCTTTGAACTACTCAAAAATGTTTAAAATGCTCAATGCTCAACAACTAACTTCTAAATACAAAAAATATCACTAAATATCACCAAATATTGATCAAAAACCTTAATTAGTCAAGGATTAAAAGAAATTTTTTAAATATTGATTCCTGATTGCTTTGAAAAGAATTAACCATATAAAAATTTCGAGTAAAATTTCGGTATTTTGAAATTTTTTACAAGTTTTTACATTAAAAATTAGCTGAAATTGTAATTTTTCTTAGATATAATTCTAACTTATCCTTATCCTTAGTAAGACTCAAATCCAAAACTAATTCTTTACAAAAAATCTACCTATTATCCTGAATCCTGGATATATCAGTATACTGTATTAGGTATATGAAGTGTAGTGCATCAATTATCCAACACCTTCTAAAAGTTTTAGACTTTGAGAATGTGATGAGTCTAACTAGACTCACTCGGTTTTTCTTTACCTCGAATTTTTATTATTATTTCAAACTTAACTATACTAGTACCCTATTAGTATAGTAGATACATTGTCCATATTAAATATTCCAAGTCTTAAGAAAAGATGATAATGGTTAGTATAATGAAAAACCATCATTTCCCTCGTCTGTTGGTCTGGTCTTAGGTGTAAGTTTAAAATTTTATATTTAACTGGATATTTTGTGTACTTTTTGTTTTTCAACTCCATATATCACGCATCCTACCTTAGTGGGGGAGATACAATATATTAAAAATGAAACACACCTTGTAAGTTTGAAAAACTTTGAGAATATATTACACTTTAAAAATTCGATATTTTCCTTCACTAGTCACACACTAGGAGTAGATTAGGGATAGTTTGTAGAGTGTTTGAAATTTTGTAGCCTATTTTCTTCCGATTCTATTGTACTTTTGGCCTGTTTGAGAATATCCTGGCTATCTTCAATCCTAATCCTAAGTACAGATATATAGAAGATATTTCAAAAAAAAGTTTTTTGAATTTTGTACAAGTTTCTGAACTATCCGTACCCTACCCCTAAGGGTAGGATAGGATTTACAAGATTCTGATATAGCATGTTACATGTATGACTTTTTGAAATTTTTTGAAATCTTGATCCCTTCAATTCTCAATGCCAGCAGGTTCACTTTTTTCCAAAAACTGGACAAGATCAAGATCCTTATACACATACCAATACTGTACTGTATAGATGAGTTTTTTACCCCAAAAAATCTTTGATATTATACTATTACCTACTTACTGTAGTATTGTATTGTAGAAAAGTTTAGTGTAGTTAATGGGAAAACAATGCATTTAGGGTTTTTTTTTGTTTTTGTAGTTAAATGAATAAAAATAAAATACAAAGTTAAACATCAAAGTCCTCAAAGACTTGGACTTGACTGTCTTTCACATCCTTCAGTTTTTTTAAGTTTAAGTGGGCAGGTTTATAAGGACATATCCTTATGGTCTATTTGATCATCTAAATCCGGCCAAATGGTCAAAAATTATCTACTTTGATTAGCAAAAAGGTCAATTTTGAACCATTTTTCCTAGAAAAAGAATCCATTTGTATCTTTTTCAAATTATTTCAGGAAATTTTGAAGTTTATATTCTAGAATGGAACCCTAGATTTTTAATTTGACATTTTTTTCCTACTTATCGTTAGGGTAGGGTACTAAGGATAAGAGTAGAGTTTAAAAATGTCAAAAAATTAACAAAAATTACATTTTTGATTAACAAAATCGGCCAATTTTGGGTTATTTTTCTTAGAAAAAATGAGAAGACAACCATCTTTTTGAATTTATTTTGGCAAACTTTGAATTTATATTCTTGAATGGAATCCTCGATACCTACTACTACGAATAGTTTAAAAATGTCAAAAAATTGACAAAAAATTACACAAACAAAATTGGTCGATTTTGGCCCGTTTTTCCAAAAAAAAATTGAAGGAATATCCATTAATCTTTTTGAAATAATTTGGACAAATTTTGGAATTTATACTCTTGAATGGAATCCTAAATTTTTTTGACATTTTGTCTTTGACCTAGAGTTTAGAGTCCTTCTGTAGGACTTGCCTGGAGTTTTTTTTTGTGAATTTATTCATTACAATTACAAGCCTTTGGGTGGATTGTGATTGTTCTTGTAGGTACATTTTATATTTTATATACTTGGACTAGGACATTGTAAGGTGGGAATTTATTCGAATAAAAAGCTTGACTTTTGCTTTACAATTTCCCCAATTGATATACGGCTTGTGTTGTACAAAAAGCACATTTACAATTTACAAACCAAACACTATCCATTTGAATTTTGCCTTTTTTTCCATGTCCAAAATCCAAAAAGCCAGAGATTTCTTTGTCCCAGTTGAATAAATGTCCAAAAAAACAAACCCGACTTGAATCACCAAAATTCTACATTTATTTCAGTACTAGTACATGTATCTGTATAATTCGAATTAAAGGTGGACAGACCAGAGTTTTTTCAAGATTCTACATAGTATGTATATGTAGAATACTTTTTGATATCTATGTATTGTGAAATAGGCGGCAGTCATAAGTACGCCATCAGATTTCAACTTGAGATTACAGGCCAAATTCTAATTTACATTGTACAAGGATTGTGACACTTTTTTGCCCATTTTTTCTTATGAATTGAACTTCGCCTTAAATACTCGGATACTTTTATGCAGTTCTACCAGTATCTAGTATCTTACAAGTAGTAGTACCACCATAGAAGTTACAAAAAGGGAAAAAAAACTCAGATTTTTGAGACCAAATGACAGAAAATATGTCGTAAAATGGGAAACCACAAAAGATTTTTTTAATTGTGTGGTCTGAGAAATGAGAAATGAGAAATGAGAATCTTCCTACTTACAAAAAGGATCAAAAAAAAACAGAATTTCCCTATCAAATACAAGGAAATGTGGAAATCCAGTCAATTTCAATACATCAAAAAAACACAAAATTGCAGATTTTATCAAATCCTGTCGGATTCTTAAAATTTGACATATAAATCAAGTTAGCATAAAACTGCAAATTGATAATGAATCTTTATCCTATACTATCTACTACTCCTTATCTTTATCTATTGATAAAACCTGGCTTTTTTAGGTTAGAATTTTGTAAAATGGTTGTAAATCTCGACTTTTTGATCATTTTAAAAAATTCAAAATTTTCAAAATTGTACAAATTTGCTTGCAAAATAGTAACTTCAATTTTTAAAATTTTGGCATTTTAAGATTGGTTTGATAGTAGCTGAATCCTAACCTAGTAAAATACACAAAATTGTGAAGATTCAGTCAATTTCAATGGAAAAAATACTTAAAATTACGGATTTTACATCAAATCATGTCAGATTTTTAAAATTTGACTTACATATGGTTAGCATAGGAAATTGAAAGGAAATCTGTTGAAATAATCTGGCTTTTTTGGGTCAATATTTTATAAAATGTTTGTACCTATATCTCGGATTATTTTTTTTTAATTTCGAGATTTGAACCATATATTTTTGAACTTCAATTTTTGAAATTTTGACAATTTACGTTTGATTTAAATGTAGCTGGAACCTAACCTAATAATATAATTTAGAAAAATACAATTTGGTCAATTTTAACTGAAGTTTAATTTCATCCCTATTTTGGTTGAATTTACCCCTATATATTTGCTCTATCTTTATCCCTTTATGAAATTAACCCAAATTTTTCTATTCTAGTTTAGATTAGGCTAACGAGTTAGGTAAGGATTTTTTAAAAATTTGGTTAATTTCTTTAGAGGGGTAAAATTAGACCAAAAATATAGGGGTAAATTCAACCAAAATATGGATCATGTCTTTGTAATTTGGCGATTGACCAAGTGTCTGAGAATCTACTATTTTGACTGCAATATTGTCCATTATTCTGAAAAATCAACTTTTCCAAACTCGAAACTCAAAAGTAAATCTAAAAGGACGAGTCAGACAATACCGATAGTTTAAGGCAATAGTATCTATCAGTGTGTATTGTAACAATGCCAATATCAAGAATATAAATTTCATAAATTATCCTCGTGCTTTATGATAAGATACGCATATTTTACAATATTTATATACCCTAAATGCAAATTACCATTTTACTATCCTATCATAAGTATTAGAGTACCATTAGACCTGTACTACAGATAGAACATCTTCAATACTTCAAGTTGAAAGAAAAAAAATCCAACAATTACGAATTACGGCCGTATGTCATGCCATAATGCAAATTTCTACTAATTTTCCATCTCGCTCTTTTTGAGTTTTTGGCCTTTATTATACTATACCTAATATAAGTATCTGTATAAGTATTACTGTAAATTGCACATGTATCTAAATTGTATAGACTTGGACATTTACATTTATACAATACAATTTATACTAGGAGATATAAATTACATAATAGCCTAAAAAGTAAGTATTATTTTGCCCATTGTATTACCTAGTAGTGTTCTACAGTATTGATTGGATGGGATATGGGAATTGTACTTTTAAAAAAATAATTTAACTCGTTTGTTACGTCCGGGCCGTTCGTTCGTTGGCCTTTATGATAAATAAAATAAATAATTTAGCATTTCTTACCTAATTCAATGGTGATCGGACATTTGACCACATTTTCAATTTTGTCAAAAATTTCGAAAATTTCAAATTCAAGAGTTCTTTAAGCATATATCTACAGATACCTGAGGTTTCAAAATAGATATGTTTGAGTCAGATATATTTTTAAAATGCTGGTAAAAATTTTGCTTCTTTAAATTACACAGTTTCTCCACTCAGTTTCTCCATTTCGCACCTCATTGAAAATATTGAAATTTTCGAAATTTTTCGAAATTTTTTGGTGTTTTAGATCGATCTACTCCTTATATGAGTCTGTAATAAGAATAAGTCAAAAATTTCATTTAAAAAATCAAATTCTCACTTTTTGGACTTTAGATTTTTGGATATTTTCTAAAAATGCCCAAAATGACCTTTTCTGATTTAGGTAGGTATATAAAAATTGTAAATTTTTGCTAAAATGAACTTTATATCTACTAATACTATACGAGTAGTTGAATTTTTGAACTACATTTTCCAAATATCAAATAGTTTTGACAAGGTATTTGAGTTTAATTTCGATTTGAATTACACTTGAAAATTTTGTAATTTGATATTTTTTGTACTTGAAAAGTTTCGTTTGAAATTCGAATTCTGAGTATTAAATATTCGAGTAAATAGCTTCATAAAGTGTTTAGCAATTCCCTTTTCAATATTTTATTTACAGGGAAAACTCCGAGTCTTAATAATGTTAATGCTTATGCTTATGCGGTTCTACCAACCTATTATTTCGAGTCTGAATTTTACTAGCAAAATGTACATTTACACTTCACAAGAAGCATCTTATACCCCATACATAATTAAGTAGATGTAAAGCTTCTCATTTTTCTCATTTTCCTGCTGGTTAAATTGTATCTCTTTTTCTAGTAGAAAAAGTGATATACCGTGAGAAAAGGGTCCCTAAATAACCTCGAAATTTAGATTTGAATTTTTATACAAAAAGAAGGTATCTAAAGAATCTATTCGGCTTTCAGGCCTTTGCTTTGCATGTTAAAATTCGTATAAAGGCCAGAAAGCCCATTATAATCCCAAGATATCCTTTCGAAAACATTTCATAACTATCCCTAATCTACCATACAAATTAATAATAATTTAAGAAATATAAAAAAAAACAATAGAATAACAGTATATCTGTACTCGTATTTACCAAAACCATCTAAATTTGAAATTTAAAGTATTTTCAACCAATTTTATACAAAATGGTAATAAAATTTTGAAATTGTGTTCTAGCAGTTAGATAGGTTTTTAATGCTTTAAGTTTAATTTTATCCCTATTTTGATTGAATTTACCTCTATATTTTGATCTAACTTTACCCCTGTATGAAATTAAACCATATTTTTTAAAAATCCTAACCTAACTAACCTAAACTAAATAAATTTTGGGTTAATTTCATAAAAGGGGTAAAGTTAGACCAGGGGTAAATTCAACGAAAATAGGGATGAAATTAATCTTAAGTCAATTACATTTGGCCAAATTATAAATCAGATTTTTCGAAATTATTTTATCAGGTTAGGTTCCAGCTACTATTAAATCAAACTTAAATTGTCAAAATTTCAAAAATTTAAGTTAGGGTATTTTTGAGCGTTAGAATTTCCAATTTTTTTTAAATGATCGAAAAGTCGAGATTTACAAACATTTTTATAAAATTTTAGCCTACAATATTACCAGGGGTAAATTCAACTAAAAAAAGGAAGAGATTAAATCGGAGCCTTGAGAAACAAGTGTTTTTGCCCATTTTTTCAATTAAAAGGTTGGACTTGGACTATTTTGCTAATCTACCCTTAACAAACTTCAAATTCTCTGATCAAAAGAGCAAAATTTGAGGATTTTGACTTTTATTCAAAATAAGAAAATCCCTTTTGTATTGTCGGATAAAAAAGGACATTTCTCAAACGACCAGATCTGCTTATCTCAATTGCAATCTATCTAGTTTTTTGTTGTAGTAAAAAAAAATCGAATTAATTGTCCTCGAATAGGCTTATCTAATGGGGTATTTTTTGTTACTTTTATTGCCATTATCGCTGATTACTTTATTGAACTATTGTTGTGTGTGGTCATTTACATATAATTCCCATACTTGGTAGATACTTGGGCTCGAAGATTTGAAAAAAGGGGAAAAATTGAGCTGATTAATTCTCTATACAAGTACTTACTTATACTGTAGATGATGCAAAAAAAATGCAATTTTGAGATTAGAATAGTAGAATTAAGCTCATAAGATGGGCATTGAAGATGAATTGTTCAGGTTGGGGGGTTCTTGCTTTGTATAGTTGGGAAAAATGCCAAAAGCTTTCGATTAGGATTTGTAAAACTTGATTTGATTTGACTTGTACAAAAAGACAGGCTCAGATATGGCATACATAATACATACATACTATATGTAGGATGTATATAAAGGATTGGATTTGTAAATTGGCCGAAAGCATTTACATTTTTTTTCAAGCTTTTTTTACATTTTAAGTCTTGAGTAGTTCACACAAGTGATTAGAAGAACTCACAGGTTGCTTATTTTCAAATCTCAAATCACTGACATGTGGCATAAAGACAAAACACCTAAAATTTGCGACACTTTGCGACGGAATTCAGCATCTTATTTACAAGTAAATAGGTATTCCATTGAGGATATAATCAGGTTTTTCACATCTGAATATCCTTAATTGTTATTAGTTACATATAAGTATCTTACAAGGATCTAATTTTTTAAATTTTTAGAAAAATCCGAATCAATCCCATAAGGGATTTGTTCAAAATATCGACCTATATATATAGTAATGCTTGACCTAGAGGTCTGAAATTTGCAAAGTTAAACTGAATAATTTATAATGATCCATATAGAGTGTTAATGTCAAAAACAAAACTTCAATAAAATTTTTTACGAATTTTAGCTGATTTTTTTGTTTTTGAACTTTTAAACCTGATCAAAAATCATTCAATAGGAAAAATTTCAATAGGTATCTGTATATCTTGACAATAGGTATTTCGACCATATTCTCAAGGCTTAAATTACCTATAAAATTACATTCCTAGTGTATTTATCTAACTGAATACCTTAGATAATTATAAAATATACAAAATCTTGAAGCTGACCAGAATAGTAATTAATCAATCAGAGTTCAAATTTTCAAATCCTCAAATTTGTGATATATTGGCTAAGAATTTTACTAAATTTCTTGATTCTTTCGGCTTTTTTTACCCTAGTATACTATATACTGCGTGATACTTATTAGATAAATGGCTTAACTTGTTAATACCCCATTGAAATGCAAATACAATGGGGTATTTAAATATAAAAAGGTGGTGATTATTAGTAATGTGAAACCGGTCGAAGATTCAAGAATAAAAAAAAAACGATCATTACATATTATTATTATTACTCATATTATGCATGTCCATACTATACAGTCTATATGGTAAGTAACAAAGGCACTTTTGTTTTTTGCCATCAACTTGAACTTGAATTTTCAAAATTCAAAATCCACGATTATTTACTTGTGCACTTAATACCTACTACTATAGTTAGTTATACCTATTGAGGATAGTAAAAAAAATTTCAAGTTGTAAATTCTAATCCTCCGCACCTTTTTGCATTTACTAAATAATACAAATATACAGCTGGATATAAAGATTCAAAAGTCACTTGTCGTGAGAAAAGGGGCCTTATAGTAGATCTTGAAATATCAGAAGAAATACCCCAATATTTTATCAAAATTTTTTAAGATTTTCTTGCCAAATTTGAGTGTTTCGACTAAAATTGCCAAAAAATTTTCCAAAGTTTGTTGGTTTTTCAAATCCAAAAACCTAAATAATACAAATATATCTGCATATAAAGATTCAAGGTCACTTATCGTGAGAAAAAGGGGCCTTATACTAGTAGATCTTGAAATATCATAATTTTCTCGTAAGAAATGCGCCAATATTTATCAAAATTTTCAAGATTTTTTTGCCAAATTTGAGTATTTCGACTAAAATTGTCCAAAAATTTTCCAAAGTTTTTTAGTTTTTCAATTGCATAAACTTACATCTAATCGATAAAATTTTCGAGTTTGATCTGATAACAAGTCTAAATTAAATCTTTGAACCTAATATTTCCTCAGAAAGTTTGTGTAGGTATACGACTGACTATAGTGAATTAGAGGTGCATATAAGATCCATTTTCTTGTACTCGGTCATATAAATATATGTAGATAATATATTAGCAAGTTTAAGAAAAGAGTTGTAAATTTGTTCAAATGGGTTTACAACCCCTAAAGGTTCAGGTAATATAAAGGTAATGGCAAGAATAGAGCAATGAATTAGTCGAGAAAAAAAATCTTGAAATTCTATACCTAGACATTACTTATACGAGTACAGTACTATGTACAAGTATGTATGGTATAATAAAATTAAATAGATCTACATTTACAAGCGTCAATAATCATTTACTTTGCACAAAAAAATGCTTTTTAATCATAATAATATGATAAAAGACCGACTCTTATACTTGTACTAGTACTTATATTACAAGTATATACTTACATATGTACTATATAGTACTCGAAGAAAGTTTAGAGCTTTTAAAACTAGAATTATTTTCCCATAACCAAAATACTTTAGATTTGGATAAAGGACCCGTCTGTTTTCTACCCCTGGTTATTTTTTTTTTCTAAAATTTGAATTTGAGCTCAAATGTACAAACATATGCATTTCATTTGGTTCCTTGTGGAACTTGCTCTTTTTTTCCTTATTATAATTACCAGAACTGTACTTGTCGACTTTAGTCTTTGCTGTAGACTTGACCTAAGACTTTTTTTAGGGGAAAGAAAAAGAAAAATTGGTCTGAAAAGTATCGATTTTGTGGTTGAATTATTATAGGAAATGGATATTTTTTTGAGAAATTGCCTAGACCTTGCCTTGAGTCTTGTGTTGTGTGAGGTGACTTGAATTTTTAAGAGATTTTTACTTAAAAATGTACACCAAAGTGTATTTCATGGTACAGGAACATTTGTCTAATTTAGATTTTTGTCAAAAGGCTGAAATATTACCTCGAAAATTTACAAAATTCGGAAACTTTTGTCGGTTTTTACTTTTAGAATAATCTCGAGATATCTGAAGGCTTCAACATTTTAATATTCAAGATAATTTAATAATCATTTTCTGATAATTAATTTGCAATTCAGAATTTTTGGGAGAGTGTAGAAAAATCTTTGATTAAGATTTTACAATTTTAAGCTCAATATAATCACTTTTGACAATAAAATCTTGAAAAATTTTATAATATTTCGAGCCCTACAACTCACTATACTTCTTGTAATCTAAATGCCCAGTTTACATAAGGTTTAAGGATCTTGACATTTTCAAATTTGATAAATTTTTGAAAAAAGCATGTTTTTACCATTAAAAATGTATATTAAAATGCCTTAAAAATGCAGCAGGTTGTATCCATATGGACTTTAAATGAGTAATTTAGACTAGGTTAAAAAGGTTTTGAAAGTTTTCAAGTTTCTCTGATGATCAAAAAGGCATGTGGTCTAGGGTGTCAAATGTCAAGAATAAAATACTTTTTGAAATTTGAAATAAAACCACTTGCTCAAAATATTCTTGCATAAAGAGAGAGAGAAAAAAGGTTCAAAAAATGTAACCTGAGACTTTCTCACACTAATTAAGGTTATAATTTCGAGTGTATGATTTTGAAATCCTTCAAAGATAATTATAAATTTTTGAAAGGGGAGATTCGGATAAGCTTTTCAAGTTTTTTTGTAAAGTTTTTATTACAAATAGTCCTATGTACTCGTATGCATTCAAGTATAGAGACTCATTATTTTATTTGAAAGATCATTATAGCAAATGACTAATAATAAAATAAAATATTCATTTGACTAGCCCATACTCTATGCTTATTATCCATATATCTAGTACTAGTAGGATACTACAAATATAAACACAGTAATAAAAAGGTTGTTTTGCGAAAAAAAATTTCTCTTACTCATCTTCTTCTTACAATTTTTTGAATAATTACAGCAGATATTTTTTTCAAGATTTACGGGATAATTGTGAATCGTATATTTGACTAATTTGTACCTATACTTATGATTATACATATGATTATAATGTGCCGACTAACTTATGACTCTTTTATGAATTAATAGACAAGACAAAGGTGCAGGAAATTAACATATTTAAATCACGAAAAACAAGTAAAGTTACACTTTTTTTCAAAAATTGTGCAATTTTGCTCAAGTATAATACGCTCTTGAAACTCATATATCGTTTAAAAAACACAAATTCCTCAAAAATATTTGCATTTCTGCCACATTTTTGACAAATTTTGTGTTTTTTTGTAAATTTTCATATATGAGCTCAAAATTTTGACTAAATTTTGACTAATTTTGACTAAATTTTGACTAATTTTGGCTAATTTTGACAAATTTTGAGGGTTTTTTGCAAATTTTCAAATATTAACTCATAATTTGGTAAAAATTTTGGTCAAATTTTGCAAAAGTTGAGTCAATTTCTAAAGGCTGAGTTAGAAATTCTGATGAAAAGGGATTTTATAAAAGAATTTTTGAACAATTTTCGAAATTTTTGTGATTTTAAGCAACTATAAGTTACGTTAATCTGTTAAAATTTGCGAAATTTTTGTGATTTTTTGAAAGGTATACCTTTACTTGGTAAAAGTCGGCTCGATAAACTCGACTCGAAAAGCTTGACTTGACTCGGCTCATTCATTATCTTGACTTGATGATAATATTTTAATTTTTACAATTATTTTTTTCCTCAAATATTTGCTACTTACAAACTTACATAAGTATAACTTGTTTGATTGTGTCAGCTCAGCTCTCTTATCATCTATTTATTAGCTAAACTGACTTTTTTTCTCATATGATTATCCACAATTGTACTAGTCTAGTAGGATACTTATGTGGTGGCATAATTCACGATCTTTACAAAAAAAACGTATAGAAATCAATCGATCGAACTGCTGACTTGTTTTGCTCACTCTCAAGATAACTTATTGGGACTAATTGTACAAATAAATATTCATCTTCTTCCTCTAATTTTTTTGGACTTGGACACGATTTTGACCGAGTTATCTTCATTACTTATTACAATAGTAGGTACTACATACATAAAATACTTGGTTCCTTATTTGAATACCCATTCAAAAAGTCAAAAAGTTTGAAAAATCATCTTCACAAATAATAAACGATTTCACTTTCAAAACTTACGAAAAAAAAACCACCAAAAATCATGATTTCATCGATTTACATAATTATATGCATTTTATGGCAATCATTCATTTAACAACAGAACAGAGCAGAGAGCTTTTTACTTTTTTTCCTCAACTGATTGGGGTCGTTAGTCAAAAGAGTTTAAAAGTTAAAAGAAAGGGAGAAAAAGAAAAATAGACAAATTCCTTACTAGTTTTAGGACATTTGGGTCAAATTTAAATTATCAAAAACACAACAAATACATAATGCTATCTTTATAATGTTAGTATAAGGTACTTATCAAAATCTAATTTTTCTAAGAAATCAAGTATCTTTCTGGAGATCTAAATGCTAATTTTACATATTAATAGAATTCGAAATAGCTATTTTAAGTCCATATTTACATTTTTATAGGTCAAAATTGTCAATTATGATTTTAGTTGATTCCTGACCAGATCTGTAAAATAGAGAATCCTACAAAACTTAAAAGAGGCTAAATTGCCACCTATTTAGGCGAAAAGAGCAAAAATTTTGACCATTTTTTGGTAATTTTCTGGTAATCAAAAATCACCCAGAAAAATCGCATTTTCAGCTCCTAATAAGTCGATTTTTCTTAAAGCACAGTAATATAGAGAATTCTACGAAAATTAGCTAAATTTCTGTCTATTTAGGCGAAAAGAGAAAAAAATTTGACCATTTTTTGGCAATTTTTAAATAATCAAAAATCAACCAGAAAAATCGCATATTCTAAGAATTATTAAATAATGCAAATTCAATCAAATAAACGAAAACTAGGATTTCAAATTTCAATTGTAGATAGGAACTCTATAATATAGGTACACTAGTTCATTATAATAATTCAAGGAATATCTAGAGAGTGAATATTTGATAAAATTTACTTATATTTATTTTTATTTTTTGCAGAGTATCTTTACATCCGCCTCTGAAACCCTGAGAAGAGCCACTGATGGCCGAGTATATTTCCACCGAATTTTAATAATTGTTCCACCTGGTCCAGGTTGGGATAGTCGAACCTGTGGTCGTCCTCTAAATGGCCAAACTTCAAGATCTCGAGTGGCTGAATCGACCATCAAAATCGGAACAGAACACCCTGTCTTTGGACACTTACCTTGGACTCAACAATCGAATGGAAAATGTGGATCTGAGGGTGATTTTATATCAGTTGGCTATCATTATATCCTCCAGTATAATGAAACTGAGAATAATGTCATTTTACAAACTCAAAATACACCAAAACAATCAGTAATTGTAAACGGACTTGAAAATGATCCTGAGGATATCGACGAGCCAATGGCCAATGGATTTTATGGAAATGACTTTGGACTTAATGGCCATCCAAGTGTACCTACAGGTAAACTACAGTACTTTAGTGTAGATAAAAATTTATCTCATTTTTGTTTTAAATTTTTACGACTAATAATGTCATAGGTCTTTATACCCCAAGTGCCCTACTACCATTAGTATTACTACTACAATATAAGTATCGATATCAAAAAAAAGGTTTTTTAGACTTGTAATAAAAGTCTTTTTTCTCCCCTTTTTTATCTATTTATCGAGGTATCTATCTGTACCAGATACTTACAAATCCAATCTCTTTAAATTTAAAGATTTGGTGAATTCAAATGGTATTATCTTTTTTTCGAAGGAAATCGATTCGCATTAAATTTTGTGTGATTCGGACTTGCTTTTTTTTTGAAAAGAGATTTTTTTAGCTCAGGAAATGAGGTAATAAGTTAAACCTCATGATACTAATCCTGGAAATGTAATTTGGAGTTCTAAAAGCTTATTTAATCTAGTTATACTGGCCATCTAAAAATCAAAATATCAAGTTAAAAATACAAATACACCTATCTACTAAAGTCGGATGCAAAAATTAACTCTTGAAATTTGATTTTATTTTCATTAGGTGATTTATTGGTTATTGCATTATTGATAATGATAATATAGATAATGTAGGTATATTTTTTAAGGTCTAAAAGATTCTAAAAACTTGAGATTTTGGTAAAAAAAAATCTTACTTTTTCGACTTTTTCGAGGGAAAAAGTCCAAGACCAAGATAATCGATAACCTACCTTGTACAGTTTTAAAGATATATTTGGTACGTTAGAAATATTTTAAATTTTGAATCGAATCTGTCCATTTCCTTGTCATGGACCCTTTGTTCGGCACTTTGAAAGCTAGGCCTTGTGCCCTTATCTTTTGACTTTTGTCAGCGATTAGACAAGGCTCTGAAAGGCCCCCAAAATCTGAACAAATCTTGATATTTCTTTGCTTTGTACTCGTATGTACATATACTTATAGTAAAAATTTGAAACATTTTATTTTATTCTAGATCGAGCATTCGTTCATGAATGGGCCAAATATCGGTATGGAATTTTTGAAGAAATCGGATTTGCCAATGACCCTGTATATCCTACCTACTACACAGAGAATGGAGAAAGAAAACCGACTTCTTGTACTAACGATCAGGTTCAAGGAAATTGGTAAGTTTTAGCAAAAAAAAAAATTTTTTTAGAAATTTTCAAAAAATTCGGCTCTAAAGACACTTTTGAAAAAATTTCGAAATTTGATAATCAAATAAATAAGATTACCTATAATCAATTTAAATTTTGAAATTCTAATTTTCTTACCTTACAAAATAAAGGATTTTAAAGTTGATATTTGAGATACTATAAGCCCTTAAATACGAGTATAGCAAAAGTATCCTTTCATACTGTCCTATGACAAAATTAAACCTCAAAATATTTAACCATTGTTCTACTTAAGACCCCAGTGAATACGAGTAGGATATTTTTGAAAAAATTCAAATTACAAATCGCAAAAACTTGAAACATTTGAAACCCATTATTACCTTTCCCAACCGTAGTACCCAATTGAACAGTTATTAGAAATTAGAGCTAGACTTACCTATTATATACAGATAGGTATATGGTTTTAGTATTTCAAAGTAAAATAAAATAAACCAAAAAGACCCTTAATGGTTTAAACCTACTTTACTCAGCAGGACAAATACTCAAATACTGATTGTAAACTACCTATATATAAGTAGACAAATAGACAAGTAGGTTTAAAAGAAAAAAAAAGATAATAAGAGATCAGCATCGGCTTATCCCTTAATACCTTTAAACTATATAAACTAACTACTACTAGATAATACTAGCACTATTTAGTACTACTATCTAAGGTATATAATTTCTCGATTTTACAATCATCAAGATCATTATTAGCAGGATAATGTGGGTTCTTTTGTCGCTCGATTTTGTCCAAAAATAAAAATAAATTTGAGGAATACTAAACCCGCCTACTTGAGACTCAGGCCCCCCTTGGCTTGGTCCTTTTTTGTTTAGAAAAGTTCGATATCCTTAGAAAAACTATTGAGTATTGTTCTGCTTGTTTGTTAAACTTTAAAATCTATTATCACCATTTAAAATGTACAAATTTACAACTGTAAGTACCCTTTACTATACTACGGAGACTACGGTACAAAAGAGAGGGTATTGATGGATTTGATGTTGATGAGAAAATTTTAAATTTTTTGAGACCTTGTTCGTTCGTTCGTCGATCGGTTCGGCTGATATTTTTTTGAAATTTTTTGATGGACAGGAAATCTTATTGTAGCCGATTCGTACGCCCACAAAATACAAAAATCCTAAAATCCAAGGCCCTTTTTACTATCAAATAACACAAGTAATTGTATCAAATATTGAGAAAATTTTCGAAATTTTTACAAACTTGTAATTTTAAAGATATACATAGTACAATTTACAAGTACTTAAGTATTTACATACATATGTATTTACATGAACTCAAAATCTAAAATATTAGTCAAATTTTCTCAAAATTCGGCCAAATATTTAACTCTCAAGTCAGAAGGACATTATTAAACCAAATAAAATAAGCATAGAAAAATTCGAATATTTTTGATATTTTCGAAAAATTCGGCTCTAAAATTGATACTTTTGAAGAAATTTCGAACATTGATAATCAAATAAATAGGATTAATTTGCCAGTATTTTAATCTGTATTTACATAGATACTTACAGGAACTCAAAATCTAAACTTTTAGTCAAATTTTTCCAAAATTAGGTCAAAAAGATGAACCATACAAAACTCAGAATGGATAATTTCGGATTTTTTAGAAAATTTCGAAAAATTCGGCTCTAATATAAAGTCGATACTTTTGAAAAAATTTCGAACTTTGATAATCAAATTTTGATTAGGTAATTTGTATTTTTGACATTTTTCTTGGGTCAAAAAGGGGTATCTTTACTTGTAAGTGTAATCTATAATAAAGCCAACACTTTATATTTCACCCTAAAAAGGACCTTTTATCCACATTTATGATTACCTACTAACTACCATGAACAGACCCAATAATTATTTTTTCCCAGAAAAAAATAGGCAAAGTAGTAAATGTATACTTACCAGATACATACCAGTAGTAAGTAAAAGCATTGTAAAGTGCATATGTCCATCTTTCAACAAATAAAGTATGAAATAAAGCCTAAAAACCCAAACAGACGGACCACTTTGAGCAAACTTCCGTTTGCTTTTAACTACAATTAAAATTTATTAAATTTTGAGAATATTTTATAAATCTCAAATCCTAATTGATGTTATTAAAGACCATGTTTTTACAGGCTATAGAGCTAGTATCAAATGTTTAGATCTTTTGTGTGAATTTACAAATATGTGCCTGTGTAATTTTATCAAATCTCGGCTTTCTATATGAGCTTCAAGACAATTGGGTAAAAAAATATTTTGTCAAAAAACACAAACAATTTCCCTATCTAAAATATGATTTTATTTTATTTTATCAAGTTTTCTCCATCTTTTATTTAAGACTGGTAAATTTGATCAAATATTTTTATCAAGTTGCTTGGTGATTGTATTAGCATATATTTTAAGTAATTTTGTCTTTCCTTAACAATTCAAATCTCTAGATGAGCCAATTAGATGTACCTGGCTCTAGATGAGCCAGGTACAAATAATACTTTTGGAAAACTCAAGGGATATCTTTGGGTTGTGTTATAATAGGTGTTCTAGCGTTATATGAAATTATATAAGATTTTACATGAAAATGACTGAAAGCCGAATAGATCCTTTGATCCTACTTCCTATCAATATCAATTATTAGAAAAAAAAGTTCAAACTTCTCAATCAAAAACTAGGAATACTCGTATACAAGACAAATTCTAGCTATTTGTTCAACCAACAAACTCCATTAGCGGGTATCTGACATTTAAAAAAATTTGATCCTAAAATTATTTCTGATCGACTTTCAAGTCAAGGTATTAACAAACCTTGCAGAAAAAATCAAAGTTTCGAATTTTTGACAAAATTGTCATTTGCCCAATTGTCTATGATCCTGTGTAAAACCATTTAAACTTTCAGATATCAATCGTACAGTATGTAGAGAAAAGAAATAAAATAAAAACTAGACTAAAAACAATGCAATTGCAAGTGATAAGTACTTATAATAATAGTTAAATAGTACAAGAAATCCACAAGTTTAAGTAGTAATATCAGAGCAGTTACTTTTAGTTCTAAAGTTCTTTCCCCAGTGCATTACTTACATATGAGGTTGAACATAAAAATATCAGAAAAAAAAATAATAATAAAAGTATGTCCATTTCAAGTACAAGTACTAGTAGTATTGGTACTTGTGGTCAAATTTTTCAAATTGAAAAAACACAGAATGGGTGTTAAAAGTGATCATAATTTTACTCACTACTGGACAAGTTAATGTTTATTGCCATTGTCCAGGATTGTAAAAATGGTCGCCGACAAAATCCCCTTAAAAAAACTCTGGTTTTTTTGAAAAAGGGGATTCACATTTTAAATGTTTTAAATGTTTTTTTTGGTAAAATATCACAAATCACATTTGGCTGAGGGTACACTGTACACAATATAGGTATAAATATTAATAAAATGCATAAAATGAAATAGACTTTTGTAAGGGGTTTGAGCTGAAAAAAGTCCCATTTCATGTTCATTGTTCATGTACTGATTCTGAGACTTGTGGATTTGGTGAAATAATAATAATAATAACACACGCTTTTACATACTATTATATTACTTATGTGCAATTGTAATGGTAGAAATCATATACGGATATTTCAGTGAAAGCTGACTAATACTAATACTAGCAAGTGCAATAATAAGTAATTTGAAAAGGGCACAAGTTTGATGTTTTTGAAATATATTTGGGATATTTCGAGAGTTTTTAGACACTAAATACAAGTTAAAGATGTCAAAAACAATTAAAAAAATTCGAAATTTTGACCGATTTTTTTTTGAAATCTCACTTAAATCATCTAGTAAGAAGTTTTTGGCTATGATTTACTTATACCCTACTAATAATCTCTATTTTGGTTGAATTTGCCCCTATAATATAAGTGCAAAAATATAATATAGGGCCTATATTTTTGGTTTAAATTTACCACTGTATGAAATTAACCCTAGATTTAAGTACTAATCTACCTAGCTTAAAGAAACTGTAAAATTTTTTAGTTAATTTCATACAGGGGTAAAGTTGTTTCAACAATTTAGGACAAAATTCAACTAAAATAGGGACAAAATTAAACTTTTCCTCAATTTGAAATCAGTAGAGAAATCTTGTGAATTTCAAAAAAAGCTTGCTTTTGTCCATTCTCATTTTATAACTTGTGAATTTACTCAAATATTTCACCAGATCATTACTAGATTTTGATAGATGATATGAATGAGATTTACTCACATAAATAGGCATTTAATATTCATATCCTTACAATTTGAATTAGATAGATATTTCAAATTTTAGAAAAATTGTAAAAATTTGATGGTTTCTCATTTGAGTGTATATCAGTAAACTTAAAGTTCATGATTAGATTTGTTCTACAAAATCTGACATGCACTTTCATATGCTGAATGCTGATAATAATGAGAATATACCCTTGGATTTATTTACGTAATTTTCCTTTATAGATCTAGATCAAATTGGGACCATTTAGATTGGGTTTAATGAAGAGGCAAAATAATGAAATATCCGATTTCTGATCTAAAAATCAGACAATATTATTAGTACCCTTATTACACAAAATCCTAACCTTACCCAAATTACTTATTTAGGTACTATAAAGTAGTGTATTTCGGTTGATTGAGCCTTTTGTCCTGAAAAAAATTAGAAATTCTGCCACCATCTAATAATACTAATAACCCCAAGTTCATTAGTCATTGTATTTATGATGATTATTTTATTTTTATTTTTATTTTATTTCAGGTCCTCTGGGTGTAATAATTCTGATGGTTGGGCTCGGAATGAAAGTCCTTCATATCAGAATAATGCAAGTTACTCGAGTCAATGTCATTTTACACCAACTTCGTCACATTTAAATGGACAAAATGGACCAAATGACCGGATTACATCATCACTAGGATCTTATCCAGAGTTGAAAAATGTTCATACATTTTGTACGGCTGGAAATCACAATTCTAGAGCTCCAACTAAGCAGAATTTCCTATGTGAGAGCAAGTCAACTTCTGAAGTCATTTATTCACATCCTGATTTCAAAGATTTACCATTCAGGTAAGAACATTTGTCCTCATTTTAATTTGTTATTTATATTTATACCATACGTATACACAGATAGAAATCTTGATAAAATAAGACAAATAGAAACAAATGGAGAGATTTCTATTAACAATACATTAGCAGAGGTAGATTAGGGATAGTCTTGAAACTTTTTTGAAATTTGATCAGCATGTTTTTCGGCTAAATAAGTTATTATTTTAGCCTGAAATTTACTTGAGAATATATTGTCTTTACATATTGATGTAAAATTTCAGTTCAAAATATCAGCCTATCTAGCTGTAAACAGGCTGACCTTTCAAATACGATTGCAAACTATCCCAAATCTACCCCTATAATAAAAATAGAGTTTAGAATAGTAGCTTAGAATTAAAATAGGCCTAAAGTCCGATTTAAAATTGTCAAATATCAATAGTTTGAAGATCTTGTAGTTACCCTATCTATCCAGCTAACCTAAAAAACCAAAAACTCAAATTTTTTGAGATTTCTACTCTCTTCTCAATTTAAGAAAACAGAGATAAAACTAATGTTTATGTCTCAAAAAATGGAGGGTAATTTAAAATTTTATACACTCATTCTCAAATTTTCACCACTTGAAAATCTTAAGTATAAAATTTTTCAAATTTTTCAACAATTTTTAGCTATTTAGCTCCGAGTTTTACAAAAATTGAGAAATTTTTGTACTTTTTGTAATAGTAGATTTGATATTGTAAAATCCTACTTAGAAGTTTTGTATTTAGTGTCCGATTTTTTGAAAACTCCCAAAATATTTGTACAGATAGATTAGACTAATTTTAAGAACTCACCCTTTTTTCTATAAAATTTCTCACAGCTTACCTCATGTTGTCCAAATCTATTAAATCTTTCAAAAACTCGTATTTTCTTAAAATAAACCCAAACAAATCCTTAAGACTTAAGACTTGAGGGCTCCATGTTAAACCTCATTTATCTCATCAAAGTCTAGAAACTACATCATAGACCTAAATTAAGTGTAAGACAACGGGTATTTATTTATTTTGGGTTATATAATAAAAAAAATCTCCAAATCCCCAACACCGGGTGGGTAAAGATAAGATCTTTTATAAGTCCTATAACTCTTATTTTCTCATTAGAACATTGCCTTAAAAAACCTGAATTAAACCTTAGAAAAGAGAATAAATTTAAAATTGTAGATAAAAAAAGGTTTTTAGTGAAGAATTAGTGCGACTAATGGACCTTGAGTTGAGTCAAGTGACTCAGGATATGTACTATCTATGTAGATAGTACAAAAAAGACAAAATTTATTTCATCATTTGTCTCATTCTCTTTGTGGTTTTGGAGGATCTTCATTTACTTCAAAGTAAAATTTCAAGTTTAGGAAAAAGTTGAGAAAGATCTAACGGATCTTCTGGTTTGAAATTTGAATCTATGAATTAGACTATGTAGGTTCTCAGATACTGTATCTGTAGTCTGTAAGTCTGAACCGGAACTTACTATACATTTTAGGGGATAATAAATGAATTTGTATTTTAATTTTAATTTTAATTGTCTAGAAGGCTAGGATTCAAGTACAGTCTCTCGTACATTTCTTCTAATTAGTAGATTAAATTGCAGAAAATATAAACAAACCACACACACGTTTCTGTACAAACACTAAAAGCTGACACTTTACCCATAGACTAAATGTCAAAATACAAGCCTCTTATAGAGGTTCCTCTCTCAATTTTGAAAATCTAGAATTCCTCATGAAATCATGTGGACAAAAACTAAGATTTTAAATAGAGAATTTTGATAAGAATACCACTATTAAATGTTTAAAGTCTGTTTGAAAATAGACTTATCCTTAGGGCAAAATCTTACAGTTGCAAGAGGCTAAAATTTGGTATTTCTGAGCTGAACTAATTAGAAACTAATTAGAAATGTAGTATAAATCGATATTTTCAAGATAAAATTTAATTCTGGTGTTTTCTGTCCTTAAATTATGTAAAAATTTGTAAAGAAGTGATATAAAAAAATTTATTTTGTGTATATTTTTCTCAATTTTTCATAATTAGAGCATATTTTTCTAATAAAAATTTGTATTTTACAACAAGGAGGAGATAAGAACAACTTTAATTTTTTTTTAATTTTGCAAATTTAATCTTATTTGAAATCAGAATGGCATTAAACTCTTTAATGCCAAATGATTCATTAGATTTTCAAAAAAAAAATTCGAAAAAATTGGATATTTGTCCAAATGACTAGGATTTGTCCCTTATATAGGATAGGTAGAAGTCATGAGTTTGAGAAAAACAAAACAAATCCATTGACCCGAAAATTATCTCTGAAATAAATTTTCTTTTTGTAGAATTACGGTGTAATATTGTTCTTCTACATCTTCTTTATCTTCTCATGTTTCTAATTATTTTGTTGTTTCCTTTATAGCACCTATTTTACCTATATAGGTATACGAATATATACTAGATAGTTGGAAAATGTTCTTCTGGCATGACAGTGTTAATTAATTACAATCTTTTATTTTGCTAGTCTAATATTTCCAAGTAAATACCTAGTACTACTAGAGTAAATTAAATGAGACTTGAAGTAAAAGTTCACATAGAGAGAGAGAGAGAGGTATTTTAAGAGGCCATAAATATGGGTATTTAATTCTACTTTGGATTTTAATTTGCATTTTACACTTGGCTTACACCATAGTACCATAGTACTTGTATATTCACATTATATGAGGGTATTTATTTTTAACGACAATCGTAAACTATAATTGCATTCAAAGTACCTCTATAATATCGCATGAATCATGTCAAGTCTCAAAAATATGTCAAATCAAGTTTATAAAATTGACAAAAAATTGGCAAAAAAAGTCCTTGCTACAACCAGAAACTATTTTAAATTTTTTTTTACAATTTACCTAAAAATATTGATGAACGGCTTGGCTTCTTGATCTAATAATTTAAACTTAAGAATTTAAGAATCAATGAATTTTAGACTCAAATCTATGTAAGATTCCTATATGAATGAAAGACTTAATTCCTTCCAAAAATTCCATTTTTTAATGCCATTGGTGATGCAGGTATTGATATACCTATGAAATTAATATTTACAATTTTATAGGGATACATTGATACTTGGGCCAATTGATTGATTTTAGATCTTTATTGGAAATATATGAGATCTGTATGAGATAAACATCCCAAATATGAAAAGATATACACTACATCCAGATTTTGTGATAGACTATGAGAAAAGGGACTTTTGTTACTATTGTAGCTTTAACTTCCTTTACTAGATCGTTCGGTCCAAAATTACTAAAAATTTCAGACTTTTGAGTCAACTGAAAGTTTTCAGTAGGGTACTTTATACTCAAAATTTATAAAATTCTTAAAATCTCAAACTTGGCTTTTGAACCTAAAAGTTATGAAAAAGGTCAAAATTTCTAGTGATATTTTAGCTTTAGCTTATCTGTTTGACAAAATTGACACTTGACCTATTGTCCTCTGATGAGAAATTGACTTTTGATAGTTCGAAAAGTAGATGATAAACCATATGATGAAATGAAATGATATTGAAAATAATAAATGGGTTTATTTATGCTTACTACTACTCATATAAGTATGTAGATATTTCAAATTGAGGTCCTATAGTAGGGTACTATACTAGTAGTAGTAGGGGTATTATGAAAAGGGTAAATATGAAATAAATATTAAATTTTATGGGATGCCATGACCTAAAGCAATTCGACCGATTAGTTCCTCCATCGTAGTTGGAACACAAAAATTTATTTGCAATTTGTCATTTCGTAAAAATATTTATTTATATAAGGTCATACATGTACTAGGTACACATACCTATCTAATATTAGTAAGTACATGTGCTACATACCTATCTACCTAGTACCTACATATGTACATTATGATTATGAATTTGAAGTTTAGAAAATATGGGACTTGTAAACGAAAATTTTGAAAAGCACTCATTCGAGGTAAATAAATAATTTTAATGGTCTGCTTTGTTGGTGTTGTAATAAATTGCTCTGTTTAGAATTCTACATTGCCTATATGCTATACATGTGTGATTTAGGCAAATAAATGTACCATTTTATCAATTATTTTGTCCTAAAATGCTCAAAATTGTGTAAAAAAATTGGGAGATTTGTAAGAAACAATTAAATTTGGTACATTTAGGGCAATTAAAATGCGGGTTAAATGTTTCACTTGTACCAATAAAGGGGCCTTTCCAAGTTAGGGGAAATTACTATTATTAGTGATTGAAAATTATTGAGAAAAATTTCTAATCATAGAAATCTAGATTTATTGTTTTACTTGCAATTTGTGTTGCCAAAATAAACATAACAAACTTGTCCAATTATAATTGATCAAGATTGAGAATGTTAAAATTGTCAAAATTTATGATTCTGACTACAGATATACTGATAGCTATACCAACTAATAGATATTCAATCAACCTATATTACCTATCTAGGTATGTATATTACTTTCCAAATAAATTCAAAATAATAATATCCGGCGTCAAAAAAATTTTCAGGCCTAGACCATGTTAAACCTCATCTAAAGGCCAGAAAGCCCATTATAACCAAAATATTTCTCTTAAAAATTTTAAAAAAATTATAGATACAACTGTCCGAAGTCCGAAAAGCATATTTTGAATCTAGAGGTCTGAAACTTTTAACAGGATCAGATCAGATGTCTTATTTTACTTAATTTTTTTTTTGACTTTTTTGGGTAATTGTTCGATATTTTTCGCAATATTTTGAACTTTTACCGATATTCCAATTTTGTTTCAATTTTTGATATTTTTCTTGAAATTTTAGGCATTTTTACGATACTTATTGCACTTTTTAACGAAATTTTTTTCAAATTTTCGTTTTTTGTGTCTTGTTTTTGAAAATTTTGGGTTTTTTTGATACATTTTTGAAAGTTTTTTTTAGTTTTTTTGAGCTTCCTTTCAAAATTTAGAGTTTTTTGAAGCTCTTTTTTGATATTTTGGAATATTTTTGATATTTTAAACCTATTCTTATGACTATGCTAAGACCTTATATTTGATTTTTTTTTGCAAATACCTATACTAGTACGAAATCAAATGAGAATTAGATAGGTCTTGAAATGAATTTAGATTCATAATTCGATTTAAAAAGCAAACTTTCTTTCTTATTTGTTTTTCCTATTAAAAAGGTTAGTGTTACACAAACTTGAGCTTTTTCTTTCTCTTGACTTTACTTGAATAATTTACTTTATTTTATACTTCAAATTCAGACCCCAGACTTATACTCATATATATGTATAGTAAAACTGACTATTTGTTAATTCTATTAATAATAGTTAGATGTTGAAATCTCCAAGTTAATGATGGAGATTAAAACTTTTTCTGAAATAATTTAAGACCCTAGCAGTCTTATTCATTTGACTTTCATTAAACTTATCTATTATGCATATGCATATGCATATAAATATAATTAAATTTACTCCTTAAACTATTTCAGACTCAGGCTATGCATTTGCTGAATCTAAACAAGATTTATTGACAAATTCACAAGTAAATTTTGTAGACTAAAATAAGTTTATTTTATATCGACAAATTCGACAAGCAAAAATGGGGAAAAAAATGAAATCAGATTTCTTTCGATTCGATCTCATTCAATTTGTCGAATCGTATTTCAGTCTAAGAAAATCTCGAAACTTTTTTTTCCTACTCTTAAAAACTTCAAGTTTTTCAACTTATCTTAAAAATAGTCGTCAGAAAGGTATGTCCATATAGTACTAACAGTAGACTACAGTATAGAACCACAGGACAGAAAGTTTGCAATTTTTATACAAAAAGAATGGAAAAGGTTGACAAGACTATCGACATATCTAACAAAACAAGTAAAGACATCCTTTTAGAAAAAAAAATCTTAATTCAATTTAGATACTTGTATCTGGACATTTTTATTGTAAAAATTCTCGAAACTTTAAAAATTGTGTAAAAAAGCAGCTTTTTGAATTTGGATAAAGTATAATTTTTTCCTTCTATTAAGGATTATAGGAACCTAGAAGAATGGGCATCTAAATTGAAATTTTGGTCAATTCAAGCCTTCTATATTTAGTTTAGACTTATAGGTCATTAAAATAAAATTTAAAAGAATCCAAAAATTTTGATTAAAAACTAGAATTTGATGAAATTTTGGACTGATTTTTGTTCAAAAACTTAAAATTTTCATATTTCTAAACTCAAACCAAGGCATTTATGACCTGGTTCAGTTCCATTTGGCTGGATTTCCATAACTTCAGATCTCTAGATGTAAATACTAGACTCAAAATTCAGTCTTTTTTTCAAAAACTTGAATTTCTTGAGATTTCTAGGCTCAATTTGGGTATATTTTCAGATCTCTTGTAGGCCCTTATTGAAATTTTCTTAAATTTCGAGACAGACTCTGTTCATAAAATTGAAATTTTTGAAATTTTCGAAATTTCGAGACACAAATTTGCCATATTTTGGTATTTTTTTCTAAATTTTGAATCATTTTACTTGCTATATGATGATAAGATATTATAAGAAACACTATTTGTTAGGTTATCGAGGGAGAGAAAGAAAGTTTTTTGAGTTTTTTTTGAGAACTTTTACATTTCTTCTGAGGTTTCTTTTCCGGTATTGAGTTTGGGGCCAATCGGTCTTTGAGGAGATGTAAAAAAAAAGTAAGTACCTATCTTTAGTAGGTACCTACATTACCTTAAAAAAATCTCGAAAAAATCAACTTAAATCTACTATGGACATTGAAGAAATTTGGTGAACTTTTGGACGGTCCTTTTGAATGAAAATTTGAATCTTTTTAAACTATCTTATAGATACTATAGTAGATACTATAGTACTGAAATTATGTAGGGCATAAATTTCTCTGGGGATTTATCGTCAGTATTATCATAAAAAAAAGTAAATCTGTCCTTTCGTGTGCGATTTCAAATTTCAAAAAGAAATTTTGCTACTTATTTGAGATTTGAATGGATTTTTATTTCATTTTTGTGATTTGAAATAACACTTACATATCATGCTAGATTATACAGAATATGTAGTACCTACACTAAGGTACTTTTTGTAATACTTGAAAAATCTCATTATGTATTCAGAAAAAATGTACAAGATTTACAACTATCTGCATAAAACAGTATATAATATGTGTAATATAATAAGCTAGGTTAGGTTTGCATGAATTTTAGTAGCATTGTAATTTCGGGGTTTGAAAATTGTAAGAAAAATTATAGGAGAAAAGTTGACAGGATTTCCCTGGGCGTAAATTAAATGACTTATGACCAACCGATTTCAAATTATACAATTTTCATATGTACATAGTACTATATGTACCTATCTATATCGTTTATTATGTAAGTACATAATATACAAGTTATAAGACATTTTGCCAAAAAAATACAAAATTTCAAAATTTTCAAGAACAAAAATTGTAATTGAGACACATGACTTTAAACTTAAAAGTATTTTAAGACTTTCGTCCAGTATTTTGGTTATTAAACGGCTTCTAAAAAATTTATTTTTCAAAATAATCCAAAATTTGGTTTTTCTAAATCAAAGTTCCTATATAAGTATCTAGAGTACTGTTTGGATTTACGGATAGAAGCTTTAACATTTACCAGAGCTCAATTGTCATACTAAAGAAATTTGGATCGAAATTTTGATCGAAATTTTGAATTACTAAATAGATGCCTAAGAATAAGTGTCGTATACCTAAATCAAGAGATCTGAAAGTTTACTGTAATAATAAGTTTTATTAATGCAAGTACATAGCAAGAATTCAAACCTTATGGCAAATTGTGATAAATAGGTATTAAAAATTGTTTCAAATTTTGAAAATTTGATATTGATATTTGACAATTTTTTATCATTGCTAGTGGTAATTGGTAATTGTTCGATATTTGCTAATATTTAAGGATATATACTACAAGTATATGGCTAAAAAACCGAACTTCTGTAGATTTTTTAAATCATAGTAATACAATCACATATACGAGTATTCTAAGATACGATCACGATGTATTGTATAAACTTTGTATTAATTTTTTGTTTTTTTTTGATTTTTTTAGAGAGCCTTCGGTGATGGTTCCACCTCCAGAATTCATCGTGAAGCAAATAACGACACCTCGATTCCTCCTGGTACCAATCCCTATACCATACTAGAACCATTTTCTACTCATTTATTCTTATTTTATATTTTCAGATCGTCGAAGAGACCGGAAATATGAATCTAAGGGTATGAAATCCTTTTATTTCTTAGGGTTTTTTATATTTACCTACTTGCAAGTAACCCAACTCTTAGCTAAAAAATCAATCAAACACGTTTACCTGTATTTGATTCTCCTATTAATGTGAGTCCAAAACAAGTCTTTTTACTTGTCCGTTTATACCAAATACCAGTACTAGTACTGGTACTAGTTTACTTATCCTTTTGTCAACAATCAGCTCTGAACAATAAGTACAAAATATCCCTTTTTAAATCCCTACAATTTCCATTGTAAAATTGTACTAAAGTATACATACTTTATGTACCTATATTAAGTATAAGAAAAGTATAAAAATTCAAGCTAATCGATTCGTTCCAGTTCCAGTAGTATTCTGTATAAATTGTATATGTCAGTGTCACATTCTCTCTCAAAAAACAAAAAAATGCCATATTTACCTAAAAAGATGGTAAAAAATTGAAATTGCCACTTGGACCTTTTTTATGAGCCCATTCATTTTTTCATTTTCTCCAACCTTATTTGTATACTACAATAGTAATACAGTGTATTTTTGGCTCTAGTTTTTAAATTCAGTAAGTAAAGTAATGAACTTTTATAACTTTCGGGTTAGTTTTTTTTTATGTAATTACTCTATTCTGTGTTTTTTTTTCATGATAATATTCTACTTTTGTGAGTCTCATTAAATTTCCCATAGTAGGTTGGTACTTGTAACAAGGGTATTAAAACTTTTCCAGTGAGTACTTCCTTACATTTCAAAGTACCCTACCTACATACTAGTATTATACTTATTTCTTTATGGATTTCATCAATGACTTTTTTTTCTATCTCTTTTTTGCCACCTTATTTGCTCAAAAATTTACTTTTTTTAAAGGAAAACAACGAAAAGCAATCTTAATCTTGAACCTATGGTGAAATATCGATGAAATTTTGTCAAAAATCAAAAATTTTGTCTCATTTTTGACATTGTTTTGGTCTTTAGGACTTGTAAAAACGAGCAGTATCTTTGAAATTTCAATGTCTTGGATTTTAGCTTTTGCTCTTTAAAATCTTAAAATTCTACTCAAAGTAACAAATTTTGGTATTCAAAATTTAAGAATTTTGCTCGTTAGACACTTTTTAGTTTGATATTGTATCAATGTATATTAGTGAATATAAATAAACATAAATAAAAGACCTGTGAAAGTTATTTTGCTCGAAAAAAAATCATTAAAAAGCTCAGGTTGAGCCAATTTTAATACCCAATTGGGGATACTAAAAGTTGGGTAAATTCGACTTTTAAAGACAATTTCGAATCTTTTTCTTTTACTTACATTTTACCTATCTATACTATAGAGCAGTATATTTACGATACGAATCCAAGTCTTAACTAATCCTAATAAGATTCTCAACTCAATAAGTAATAAATAAGATTTTGACTTGGTTTGGCCAAAGCCAAACCAAAACCAAAGTTTGGCTCGAGCTGTCGAGCTGAAGGTAAATTCACGAAATATTTTTCGCATCATCTTATATGCAAATTTTTTTTCTCTTAAAACTTTACAAACTTAAACCTATTAAATGCTCATATCATATCATATCATATCTTATCTTATCTGTACATACCTTCATAGACATCAATATCCGGTCATATTGTCAAAAAAAACATGTCAAAAAAAGTATCTTTTTATATCGCTTATCATACTAAACCTTTCATAAATCCTATAAACTGAACAGTTAATGCTAATTTTTGCTAAAAAAATCAAAATATGTCTTTGAATACTTTTCTAAGGACCTTTTCTAAGGACTCCTGTATGAAATTAACCCAAATTTTTTAAATTTTGTCTAGGATAAGGCTAGGATTTTAAAAAAATTTGTGTTAATTTCATACAGGGATCAAATTTGACCAAAAATATAGGGGTAAATTCAACCAAAATAGGGATGAGATTAAATCAGAGCCTTTTCTAAGACCTATTCTCTAACTTTAAAATATTTTTTTGGTCGGTTTTTTGTTTTGAGGTAAAATTGGCTCCGATTTTTTGAGCCTTTTTTTGCTGATATTTGACACTTTTTCATTTGATAAAAAGACCATGTTGAAGTTGAAGTCGGTCTAAACAGACTAATATATAATTACCTTCAAGACAAACTTTTTTTTGCGAAAAAACTCTTTGAAACCCTTTGAGCATAAATTAGGCAAGTTAATCAATCAAGGTGAGGAAGAAACCTGATCTAAAGAGTCTTAATAGCCCGGCTTTTCGCCCTTTAGAAAAAAAAATATTGATGAATAGTGAATAACCTCCAATTACCTCAATTTAATATGTTTGATTTTAAATTACTTATAGCAAATGTGCTAAAATCTATGTTTTTTTACCCCTCTCTCTGTTTTTATAGGATGTTTGGAAATTTCTCAAACTGGCTGTAAGGAAATTCATCAAATATGATCTACCCATTGGAACACAAATTGGACTTGTTACTGTCTCAAGGTATGAAAATACTTAAGTACTGTATTATCAGTAGTATATGAACATTTTTTGTGATTAATTGACGCTTTTTTTGTCTATTTTTAGTAATGATGTGAGGGTTTTGGCCAATATGACAAGTCTTCAATCACTTTCTGTGAGAAGGGCACTGGCTGATAAATTACAAAATTATCCAAATGTCGATACTGGTGGCAATATTTCCATTAGACGAGGCATTTTTGCTGCTGTTGAGGTAAAAAAAAATTTGTTAAATTTTCAACTATTTATAGCTTTAAAATGCTTGGACAAAATGTCAAAATGTCAATATTGTCAATACCGAAATTTAGATATTTGAAAAGTGCCGATTTTGAATTTAAAGTTCAAAATTTGCTTCAAAATTATTAAAAGATTCTTCTAGATTGAACCCTGCTATTTAAGAATAGACCAAATATTTTAATATTTACTAAAATTTTATAATTTATAATCTTATAATCTTAATTTTATGCTAATTTTGTCAAATTAATGCCTAAATATACGACTGAGAACCTAGATTTAAGTCTAATAATGACATTTTTTTTAACCAATTTTGTAATTTTTTCAATCTAATTCTAATTGGTTAGGTTTCTGTATTTATAGCTTTAAAATCCTTGGATAAAATGTCAAATTCTGCAAAATGTTCTAAAGATTGGTCGTGTAAATTTAACCGAGAATATTTTATTTATTCAACTAGGTATACCTAAATAGGATATTTGGGTATTTCTTATAATTATGATCCAACTTTTAAGCGATTTTTGTCAAATTATTACCTTCAATTTGTGGCTGAGAGCCTAAATTTAAGTCCAAAAATGTAATTTTTTTGTCCAATTTTGTAATTTTTTTTATCTATTTGATTAGGTTTAAGCATTTACATCAGTAAATATAGAAATATCCAACACTTGATCTTCAAATTTGTCGTTTTTTTGTGTCACTTTTCCATCTCCTTATTTACAATTTGAAAAGGTTTTCAGTCTTATCAAACATAATATTTGAAGTATTCTAAGTAGGTACTTTTTTGTTAGGTAGATTTGAAGTTTGAGTTTTTGAAACTTTGCCTTTTTTTCCTCAATTTTCAAGTCTTTCAAGCCTTTAATGCACTTGATGTATGAAATATTTTAAGTGTTGATCATATACTTTAGGTACTAGTACTATACTTAGTATTTGAAAAGGAAATGGGTGGGGATGTACAGGGTGAGGTGTAAGAGACAAATTTGAGACAAAATACAAGACTGAATGAATTTCAATGTTACAATTTGGGCATATATTAAGTTAAGGAGATGAGAAAAAAAACGAGACATTTTTTTGGTTTCAAAATGCTCAGAATGAAAGACTAAATAGGATCTGAATGTCTTTCTTCTGTCTATCTTGAATCTTGAAACTTATTTCAACAAATTCTACAAATTCTATGTATATTACTACTACAAGTATCAGTATTGCCATTATAGTATAGAAAAAAACAATTCTAAATGTGTTCCTCATAGTATAAGTAGTATGAAAAGTTGTGAAAGTATAAAAAACAGGTGCTGACAACCAAAGAAAAAAAACCGAGAATTGAAGTAAATTGGCCCAACAATTTAGACAGAAGTAGACTTGTATATTATCCGAGGAAAAAAAATAACCGATTGGAGAATTCACAAATTTCACAAAAGTTGAATAGGTATATAGAATCAAATGAAAAAGCACAAAAATCCGAGATTTCAGATTTTATGGATAACAAAAATATGACTAGGGAAATTTAGTTTAAAGCTAAAATGTCAAAAATCCAAAAAGTCTAATCGTATAACGTAAAATTTCAATTTACAGATACAGAATTTTCAATTACCAACAAAATTTTAAAAAAATATTTCGACTTCGAAACTTCGAAAACCTTAGGCACTTTTCCTTGTAAAACTTTGAAGGATTTTGAAATTTTGAAGGACAAAGGATAGATCTTCGGGTTCAAATTCTAATAGGCTTTTGGACCTTTATATGAGGCTTAACATAATAAAGGCCTGAAAGCCGAAGAGATCCTTTTGACCAAAAATGTATAGCAAATTTTTGTAAATTTTTGTTTTTTAAGGTTTTCAAGCAAAAGCTTTAGGCATTAAGGCTTAGTTTTAGGTTTGAAAATTTGATTTTATTTTAATTTTTCAAAGCCAGTAAAAAGGATACCTTGCTTAAAAATCTAATTTTTACAAATATTTAGTTTCAATTATCTTGGTCATATTTTAGTTATAATTTTTGACAATTTTGCTTTTTGATCTAAAAAGTACCTACCTATTCTAAAGATACTAATATTACCTTACCGATATTTTTTGATATTTCGACCCAAAATAAAACCAAACTATCTACTAAAGTTCGAGACTTTTTAGTTAAAGGATTTGAAGCCAAAAATCGAGATATGAATTCATAAATTCGTTTTCGTTTACCTACATAAAAAGCATAAAAAAGTGTACTTTTTGTAGGTGTAAATGTTCATATTGATAGGTAGGATACCTACAAGTAGTAAAAAAAATAAAGTAAGATATTGAAAAGATGTGTCTTGAATTGAATTGTGAATCGATTTAGAGCTCAAATGTTTTTATCAATAGGCCAAAAAAAACACCCAAACCTATACTTAATACATATAGGATAAGTAAAAGACAAACAAGGCAATCTCACCATCTTATTTCTCACTGTTTTTATACTCGTAGTTTAAGAAATGTATTCCATTTTATTCTAAAAAAACATAAAAAAATGAACAAGAACAAATTGATTTCCTATTGTATCTGTAAAAGTATCATAAACTAAAGGTATTGTAAATTGTAGGTAAATGTGACCTTTGATATTTGCAAAATACCACTATATACACTACATGTAGGTGTAGTATCCATTTGGATAAAAAATTTCAGAATTTGCAGGACTTTTGAGAAATATTGATTTCTCAAAGATTGTGATTGAAAGCCTTGTTTTCTTTTTTTTCTGCTCTCAGTTTTTGCACACTTGCTGAGCTGAAACCCTTCAAGACATAAATATTTTCCAAATCTAAAAACTTCAAATCAAAGAGTTGATATAATATCATTTAACATATCTTTGGAGGTAGGTGGTCTTTTCAAGTCAAATAATTTCAAATTTCAAGTCTCAAGTCAAGACAAATGATCGAGGAAACCTGCCACTATATACCCTACTCGTATTATGTAGTAGTATATTATTTTCTATTTAGAATCAAATCCATAACTAATGGCAGAAATATTATGACTTGACTCAAGTGCCTACCTAAATGTCTGAGTACAAATTTCTAATTCCAAAATGTCAAAAAAAACTACAAAATTTCAAAAATTCTTTTATTTTTTATTTTTAGTTAAGATAACCTTATGCCTACGCATATGCCTAAAATAATTTTTTGAGAAAATTATAAGAAATTTGAGCGTATTTTCCAAATCGAAATACCAACTTTTCAAGGGATTTTGGTCTAAATTTTCATTTTTTATACACAAGACAGACCTAGAGGTCTGAAATTTTCAATAAGATTGGCTAATATCTCTTCGATACTTATAGTACCCTATAGATACTATTACAATATAACATAAATTAAAATTATATAATCTTAGGTACTCAAGTCAATTTGTAAAAAAAGTTCTAAAATTTCTCTAAATTTTGTATTACAAAGGTTCGAGACCGGCTTGCTTTAAATATGCTGTATAAATATGTATATGTTGATTATTATCGCTTATCTTTGATATTAAATATTTGATAATATGACCTATATCAATTTTTTGAATATTGAATTTAAACGATTGCTAACTGATTTTTTTCTTATTCTTTTGACAATAGATCTTAAAGTCCAATCAACAGAAAGCAGCAGGGTCCGTCATAATTTTAGTCTCACAGGGCACGGTCTCTAATGTGGATCTAGAAGCTTCACTGGATCTACTAAAACGTGAAGAAGTGACTGTGGCTTCCATCGAATATCCATCACTGGGTAAAAAAACTTAAAATTTAAAACCTCTAGTTATATAAAGGGTCATTTTTGATCTCTAAGTTGAAATTTTTAAGCTAATTCTAAAGAGAGAACATTTAAAATGATTTTTTTTAAAATTTATTTTGGAAAAGTATCCAAATGTCCCCTTTTCATATGCACAAGCATAAATTTGCCATGCTATTTTGTATAAAATAGATTCTTGAGTTTTTCCGCAAAAAATTGGGTTCTGAGCTGCAGAAGAGTGTTGATCTTGGAAATTCATTTCAACAGATCTTTTTGAACATTTCAGGCTGTGATTTTATTGCTTCGAATAATTTGGGAGATTTCTAACCCAAAACCTTAGAACTAAACTTTTCTCACTAAATCTTTGTGTCTTGTACAAGACTACTAGTACTAGTCCTAGTAAATATAAGCTTCCGTCAGATTTCTCCTTTTTTCGAGCAAATAATCCATGAAATCCAATCTAATCTCAAAGTTCTTTAATTTGGTGAAGTAAACACCCCGAGTACCAAACAGTACAGACTTGGAAAATCTTGTTAAAATATCCGCTAAGTATGGAGCTTTGCATTTGAATCATTATTAGGGATTTTATATGGAACAAGTAAGGTCATTTAAAGGTCAGAAAAAATTCCAAAATATGACCAAAGACTAGACAAGTCTTTAAAAAGCCTAAATTTTAATATTAAAATCAAACATTTAATGCTAAACTAATGCAATTAAAAATTCAAAATTTGAGGAAAATTTTACAAAATCGGCAATCTACTCTAATTTTTGGAAAAAATTCCAAGAATTGAACTTGAAATGAAATGTATGCCTATATCAAATTTTTTAAAAAAAAGTTCGAAATTTTAAAGTTTTTCTGGCCTACTTGTTCAATTACTTGAGAAAGTTTTTTCTATTTTTTTCCCTTTTTTTAGGTAAATATTTTAAAAGGAAATTACTTACTACATATTAATCTAGACAGATTGATGAAATCTCGAGCTTAAAATGCTAAAGCTTTATGACCTTTAAAGACCTTTAAATTTATACCTACCTACTTCTTATTACTTACTATTAGATTACTATGTACTATGAAGGTAGGATACTTAGGATAGGAACTTTTTTTTGCAAAAAATTCTTAAATCTCTAGCAGCTAAAAAGGGCAAAAGTTTTTCCGTTCTAAAACTCTTTCAAAAGCTAAAAGGTTAATATTAAATTAATATTTCTATTTGCAAACTTTTTGCCTCGGTGAAATGAGGACAATTGAAAGTTTACTATCAAGGGTACTGGTACTTACACTTTCTTTAGACTTTAGACTTTAGATAGGTACTACAGATACTATTCGTTGTAGTACTTTGTACTAGTCTAGTAGTAGCAGTAAAAAAGGGCTGTTTTTCAAAGTAATTTGGATTCAAATTGAATGAGATTGAAGTGTAAGTCTTGGGGAAAAGTGTTAGGATTTATTTATGAGGGGCAGAATAAAAAGTTAATTGGGGGAAGTAATTAGTGAGATTGCTGGTGAAAAACAGCAGCTTTTCAAACTCAGGATTTTTGGATTAGAATTATTAGAATTTGAGCCTTCAGCCTTCAATGTTTAATCTTGATCCTTAAAATATATTTTATACTAAACCCTTACTAAATATAGGCAAGATCCGAGCACAATGCCTATTTAAAATTGACAAAAATATGAATTTTGGCATTGAAAGATATCAAATTTCTAGCAGAAAAACCAGATTTGGGCTCGATTTTGCATGAAATGTGTAAAATTGAGGTCTAAATCTGGTTTTTCAGAATTTGGGCCAATTCACATGCGTAGTTTATGAGCTTGAGGGTTATTTTGATTGAATAATTTTGCCTTAATGTCCGAAATCTGTTGTATTTCGAACTTTTTTCTCTAGAATACAATTTCCTATCTCAACTAAACTATCTTAAATTTGGGTCTAGTAGATCTAGAGGGTAAATAAAATTGGCAATCGAGAATAAATGTGCAAAGTTTGGCTCGTATATTAAATCTGGGATAAGTCTTGCACTACATACTACTATATGTACAAGTATTGTAAATAAGGGGGAATTTCCTGGCCGACTTCTAATGGGTAAATAAGGCTTATTGTGAGAGAAAAACCCGCTAGCTCGAAAAATCGGCGGGTTTTTCGCAAAAAGAAATATCTGCCTAGAATATCAAAAACAAGCAAAAATACATTAATCTCAAAAAAATATATTTTTTCTTAAAATTTGATATTCAATAGTAGAATTAAAAAGTAAACTCTTTTCAAAAAAAGATCATATATTCATAGTAGTTTCTTATCTCAATTTTCAATTTGAAATCCTAGTTTTCGAGATATATAATATAAACACATTAGAAAATCAAGGATTTGAAAAAAATAGACGAAAATATAGAAGACTAATCTAAATTTTGAAATAAATTGAGAGAATATCAAAGCTAAATAATAATTTGACTTGAAAATTATTTTAAAATTCGTTGTAAAAAAAAACATCTTTCTTTCTATCAGTTTTCTCAAAGGCTCTGATTTAATTTCACCCTATTTTGATTGTATTTACCCCTATAGTTTTACTCCTGAATGAAATTAATCCAAATTATTTTAAAAGGATATTCAATAGTAGAATTTAAAAAGTGAACTTTTTTCAAAAGAACATGCATTCATAGTTCATAGTAGTTTCTTATCTAAATTTTCAATTTGAAATCCTAGTTTTCGACCATATAATCACATTAGAAAATTTAGGAGTTGAAAATTTATATAGGTAAATGAAAATATGGCTCAAACAATCGTCCATCTAAACTTTGAAAAAAATTGAAAGATTGTCCAAGATAGATAATTATTTGACTTCTGTATGAAATTAACTCAATTTTTTAAAAATCCTAACATAAACTTACCTAAACTAAAAAAATTTTGAGCTAATTTCATACTGGGGTAAGTATAAGGGTAAATTCAATCAAAATAGGGATGACAAATAGATACCTATAATGGTTACTTGAGAGTTTTTCTCATGTATACTGTTATATAATTATCAAAAAAAAAATTGCTAAAAATATGCTAATTTACTTGCATCTTTAATTTATGATATAATAAGGTATATGAATTATTGTTAGAAAAAGATGTGATTTTTCTCAATTTACGAACTTTTGCTCGTTTTTTTGAATGTAAAGCAAAGGTTAGGAAAATCTAAATCTCAAGAATCTAAATCCTCAAATGCAATTTGCAATTGCATTGAAAATGCTATAAAAATCCCCATTCTTATCTCGATCCCATTTTTACCGATATTTTTGAATTATTTTTTTTATGCTTCATTTTTGCATTCTCTGTTCTCTTTTGTAGGAGATGAAAAAATTGCCCAATTATCTCAAGGCACAAATGGACCACATTTCTCAATCAGGTGATCATTTTTATCTTTTTAACATGTTCGTTTACAGAGAAATATTTGAAAGTTCTACTTAAAATATACTCAAGTATCTTTATAATGCAATTGTAATACTGTAATTTAAATTATTTGACCATATTTAGGGAATCTGGTGTTGGACCCTCGACTCATATTGGAGTTTTTGTGCAACTTATCAACGCTTTCATGACAATTCAGAGGTTTTTCACGGAGGATATCGTCTCACCATGGCCAACTATGGTAAATTTTTATACCTAATTTTTAAAGCTCCTTATCATTCTGTAAAAATGTCAAATATGAAATGGTTCAAATCAGGTTTATTCGAAAAAACCTCGAATTTCAAAAAACTCTTTCAAATACACTATTAAATTGGATCTTATCGTATTTACAGATACACTTTACAGATAATTTTTGTAAGAATTTGATATACTAGATACTTGATACTGATACTTTATGAGATTTCATAACTAGGGGTAGAATAGGGGTAGTTTGGAAGCTCTTTTCATCTGAAATTTGAACATTTGAGATGTATTTAAGAATATCTCTTGATATACGAGTATACATATGAAAATTTCAGATCAAAATAGCAACTGTTTCGTGAGAAAACAGCCTCTTTAAAAAAAATATATTTCCAAACTATCCCTAATCTACCCTTCTTTAAAAATAATAAAACTCGATTATGACATTTTAAGATGCGATGAAGTGATCATAAAAACTTACAGTAAAATGAAATGATTAAATCAAATATCGTTTGACTCGATTGGTTCCGGTTCCGCACATTTAGATTGCTCGAATTTCGAATGAAAACTGAATATAAAATATGAATTATGAGTTATTTTCTTGCTGACCAGCAGATCTGAGTTGACATTACAATTGATGTTTTTTTATTATTTCGAAATCCAAAAAAATAAGAATGCAAATATCTGTAAATTGTAAAATTAAAAACCTTGATATCTAGTAGTATTGATAGTATCTTTAATAGTAGTATCTAGTAGAGTAAATTTTTACATTACATGGTATTGTGCTAATAGAATGGATGATTTGATTTATAGTAACGGGCGACATTTACGAGCCTCTTTTGTCCCTTTCGTTAGACCTATTTGATAAAATGAAATTTATAAATTTTTTATAAAATACCTTCTACAGATACTTGTACTGATACATCTACTAACCATAGTTTGTAGTGGTTTATGTATGTTAGGAATTGCATTATTTGCAACTTTTTTTTATATTTTTCTTATTGTCGAACTGTTCTCATTAAATAAATTTATCGAATGTATGTAGGTACTTTAAAACTTTAAAGTGATTATATTATGATAAGCATATTAAGTTTTTATGTCTTGTATCATGAGTACTTGTCCTAGAAAAAATGTCAAAAGACAAACTGACCAAATCCAAAGAAACTCTTGAGCTTTTCCCAACATTTGACAAAAAACTCAAAATACTTCAAAATTTTAGCAATCGAAAGTTAAGATACTAGAAAAAATATCCCAGGTTCCAATCAAATGTCATTGGGGAATATGGAATGTATCTAAAGAAATAGGGAATGTCTCCTAAAAACTTATACCTAAAAAAATTCACAAATCTCGTCCTCATGTTCGTTTGGCCGTTAGATGCGGATCTAAATACCCCCGAGTGACCCACACACTTCCTAGAACCTCATCAAGGTGTTATGATTGCAATAAGTTAGGTTAGGTTAGGTTTGTGGCGAAAAGGTGAAAATTAGATAAAAGTTTTTAGGAGGCATTCCCTATTTCTTTAGGAGTGTTTTCTTATCACCCAATGTCATTTAATAAACTAATTGGTCAATATTGCAAAAAATTTATCTTTAGGTAAAGAAATTTTCAGGACCTGAAATTTTGAAAGTTAGAGTCAAAATGTCTGTATAAGATGTCAAAAAAAATCAAAATTTTTGAAATTTTGAATGAATTTTCATATAAATGTAAACTAATTTGTATTGTAAAAAGCCCCTCAAAATTTGTAATCTGATCTTTGAAGTATTTCAAGAAAAGGTTTGGAATTCCTCAAGACATTTTTATGGCCTAATAAGTGTGATAAATAAATGGTCATAAGTAGAGACATAAGGGTTCCATAAGGGGTGATGTATAAATATAATATTAAAAAATTGTAAAGGGTTGAATTTACATGTATTTAAATGCACTTGTACAGTAAAGATGAATTCAAAAAAATTGCAATTGCAACTTTTTTGACAAATTGAGCAGGGCAGTTAAGGGGGGAAAGTGTCATTTTGGGCAAGAAAAATTGGCCAAGTTTTCATTTATTTTATACCCCAATTCTCATAAAAAATCGTATAACTTCTACCTCTGTCAATTTAATGCTTTTTTTAAAGTTTTAAAATTGGTTTTTTTGAGGGTTGATTCTTAACAATTTGGATAAAGAATATAAGTTTTTCCCCCTTTACATTTTTATTATTTAATAAGTTGACAGATAGACAAATTTGCATTTTTATACATAAATATTTATCTACTTATCTACTACTATAGATGTTGTAAATATACTTATCTATAGTAGTAATGACTAGTCCTTAAACTGAAAACTTGTTTGAAATTGTCATTTTATTCAAAATATTCTGTAGTTGTAAATTTTGCCTATTAAAGTGAATTTCACAAGGCAAAAAAGAGTCAAGATAAGGATAAAATTACCATCAAATAAGGGTGAAATATCGCAAAAAAATTATTTTTGAAATAAAATTATTTTATGACCTTTTACAAACACCTTTTGGTAAAGAATTACTGACTATGAGATAGAGGATTTCTTATATTCTTATATGGAAATAATAACCATATTATTATTATGATTAGGCTATTCAATAGCAGTCAAATCATACTACTCATTATACTCAATTTTAAATCTGACAAAATTTTTAAAAAATTTTGTTGAACAAACCCTTAAATTTCTTGATATTCTTGAATTTCTGCTAAAGTCAAATCCAGATAAGTTGAGAACAGAATAGAATTTCAAGATTTCAAGAATTGAGAATAGAAGCCTCTCAAAATACTAGTCAAGTAAAAAAAAATGTCAAAAATTTTCTAACTTTAGCCTAAATAACTATGCTAAAATTGTCTAAAATTGCATATTTTGCCCATTTTTTGTAAAATTTTGCAATAAGTATCTCCATAAACGCACTTTGCCAAGGTTAAGGCCCCTAATTTAGCGATTAAAATGCTTATTTAGGGAGATTTTGACCTTTTAAAAGTTGACAAAATGTACTGAATTCATTCAAAAAAAGACTTGTCTTATTACTACAAAGATAGATAAGTAGAGATAAATGAATTCTTTAGACTTTTCTAATGTCTAAAGAACCCATTAAAATGAGAATACTACATAATAGTAGGAAGAACCTCAAAAAACCCAAATTTGACTAAATGTAAATGTCTTGAATTCGGTTCGGTAATTCAGAATTCAGGATTTTGAATTTCATTTTTCTCTTTATTAATATAGTATACGAGTAGAGTAGAAAGAGTCTCGCGTGATTGAGATAATAGACTTTTTCTATTCAATTCTTATTTATATTTATAACTTGTATACTCAAGTGTATACAAGTTATCCAAAAACTTAAGAAGTAGAAATAATAAGCATTACTTACTAGTAGTAGTAAGTAGGTATACAAAGTAGGTAATATAATAAAGTTGGAATGAGTAAAGTGGTTCTTTGTGTCAGATGGATTTTATCCACTTGTCATGTCGAGTTTTGAATTTGAGGCACGCAAATTGACATTGCGGTTTATTTCTATTAGTACTCATACTTATTACCTACTATACTACTTATAGGTACTTATTATAGTTCTGGTAAAATGATACATTTCTTTGAAAAATTTCTAAAATTTTATATTTAGAAAAGTAAAAATCCTATCTTAATTCTGTCTGTTTTTTTTCAAAAGATTTTTCTAAAATTTCAATTCTACCAAAGTATTTAGATACTCACGATCAGTTTTGTCTAATATTATAAAAATAAAGATTTATTCCAAATTCCGAAATAATTGCAAAAAAGTTCTTTCAAAATTATTTTAGATTTCCTTTTTTTTGATCCACACTAATACGAGTATGAAATTTTGAACCTTATTAAAAGTATCTATCTAGTGTGTATCTACTGTATTTGATAAGAAAATTGCTAAATTAGAATGAAAGTATGATTGAAAATTTCATAAATGAGATAAACTTACTTAAGATTGTACTATCGGTATTTGCAATAAAAATGAACTTTCATTTTCTGTTAATCAAACAAATTTAGATAGTGATAAATTTAGCTAACTTGATGGTTCCTGTACTTGTCAAGTACTAAGGGTCCTTATTAGTTGTTTAATAATGAAACAAAAATCTTCAAAGTCTTCAAAAATATCTTGCTAAATGCGGTTAAATAGACATAATAATAGAACCTAAAAAGTTATTATTTGACTATATAGTAGGATACCATTTAATGACCAATTATCTAAACTTGTGTTTTTGTCATATTTTACCAAAATTTCAGCTCCATCAACAAGAGTACAAGGGAGACTCGCGGTCTTTTGTCGAAGCCAACTTTTCCTTCGAGTCGACAAGTTCACAAACTCCAGCTGAATTTTTCATCTACACTTCAAATCCAAATGACCCGAAAATCAACTCGGTTGAACTCACCAGCCCAAGTGGGGTTAAGTATACAACTCAATTGTCCGATCTTCATGATATTAATGTCATTAAAATCGATGCTGTCATCAACGAGGTAAATCTCATTTCTGTTATTTTAATTACTTTAATATAACTATTAATATAATATCAAAGTAGATACTTAGCTCATGCTGATACTTTGAATCTAAATATTGACTTAATTAGATCTCTACTGGATATCAGCTCAAAATGTTCAAAATCTATTAAAATTTAGAAAATTTCAATCGAAAATGACTCAAGTTTAATCTTATCCCTATTTTGGTTGAATTTACTCCTATATTTTTGGTCTAACTTTACCCCTGTATGAAATTAACTCAAAATTCTTTAAAATCCTAACCTAACCTAAGCTAAACTAAAAATATTTTGAGTTAATTTCATACAGGGGTAGTAGACCAAAAATATAGGGGAAAATTCAACCAAAATAGGGATGAAATTAAACTAAAGTCATCGAAAATTGATATAAAAACCGAAAAAAAGCCAAGGTTGTTAGCATGTTGGTAATTTGCTCAAATGGTTTTAAAAATTCTTGATATTGAAAAGCTAGTTTTGATAGGCTGATTTCTAAAATTAATTGAAAACAAGCCATAGAAAAAAACCGCAACAAAGTGTGGTATATTACCTCTATCAAAATCAAAAATACCCAAATTTGCAAAATACACATTTTACCTACCTAAAATTGAACAAAACCACTGTATACAGTGTATACAGTTTAATATGCTCAAGTATCCTTTATAATAATCATGCAATTAATTAACTTGTAAAAGAGTCCATTATTTATTGTTTAGTAAATAAATGTCCACTTTTAGAGCTAATAGTATTTTGTGCTGGTTCGTTGATTTTCCCATTTAACTATATAATGTATATCGTAAAGTAACCGCAATTTAAGTGCCTACCTTCAATTAACCTACCCTTATTTCTGTACTCGAATTATAAATGCACAATTATAAATAAGACCCTTATACATACACACTTAAATACCCATCTAAATGTCACTTTTTTGATATAAACAACCAGTAGAAATACAGTAAATTATTCAAAATGGGAAACCTTGAAATCAAGAACTTTTTAATTTTTATTTCACTTTATTGACCTGGTATGATTCTCTCCATTCAAAAAATCATCTATCTAAATTACATCAAAAAGGATATATTTGAATATTAAACCTCATATAAAGGCCAGAAAGCCCATTATAACCCGAAGATATCCATTCAAAATTTTGATTTGATTCATTTTCTAAATACAGTATAATTCATTTATGTAATAAAAAGTCAGAAATTATCTTTACACTTCAATTTTGGTTCAAATTTAGTTTAGTTCCATTGAATACGATACTTTTCAGTTATTGGCCATAAAAAATATCTTCGGGTTATAGTTATAATGGGCTTTCTGGCCTTTATAATATGAGGTTTAACATGCAAAGGCCTGAAAGCCGAATACATCCTTTTTTAAAAAAAATTGTAAAATAAATCCTTATATTAAAGGAACTTCTATTTATTTATCTTGAATCTTTCGATTTTAAACTTTTAAAAAAGTTCTTATTTCGAAGATTTCCACTATTAATAGTACTGACTGATAGAATAAGTAAATTTTCTAGTTTGTAATAATTTGTTATTTTTATCGTGGACATGTTTTGTGTCATTTAATTGTAAATGAATGACCCTTCAAGCTACCCCAAAGTAAAAGTTAGACCCTTTAAAAATTAATTGGCCAATTGCATGCTGCTGGTTTACTCCATGGTAGATTTGTGATTACAATAACCATAATTTTAGACCTATATTGAACCATTTATTTACCCATTTATATAAATAAAATATATATTTTTTTTTACAAAATTTACTTTTGCGGGCTATTTCCTATACACTCTGTATACATTTTGGCACGTCTCTAATGGCATTTCAACTCATTCATTTTGTGGTCCTTTCAATTTACTTTTTTTTCTCTACAACGAAATTTAATGGAAAAACAAACCACTAATGTATTCGGCTAATGTATACATGAGCATTTTAAATTAATAATACAATTTGAAGAAAAATTATAAGCAAAAAGAATTATAATGTATTATCGCAATGGGCAAATTGTAATGATAAAGACATGCAAACTTATGGCACGTTTCACCTTTTTGAAAAAAAAACCGAGTTCTTAACTTACACTAGGGGTAGATAAGGAATAGACACATTGTTTTCGAAATTTGAACAGCCAGATTTTGTCCGAAACCGACTGATTTTGACCAAGAATTTTTATATCTGTACTAGAGATAGAGAGATATTCTCAAACAAAAGGTCAAAAGTGCAACAGATTCTATAAAAATCAGAGAAATTCCAAAAACTTAACCAAACTATCCCTAGTCTACCCCTACAAATGTAGATACAGTATTCATTACCATTTTTTCTAAACATTTTTGCTGAAAACATGCATTATTTTAAATATTTCAAGTCAAATTAAAGGACAAAGATTTGAGATTAATTTCTCAAAGTTTTATGTATTTAAATGTAATTTTTTATGTTTTTTTTCTCTCTTTCAAATGAAAAAGCCTGGGGTTTGGCGATATCGAATCGAGAGATTGGCAGACTCACATCAATCACATTTTGTTCAAGGTATGTAATCATAATCATTATTAATAAAAATATTTTGCTAAACATGAAAACTTGTCAAAAAATAATGCTTAAAATTTTGCTTTAAAATGGCTATAAATGAAGATTTTATGACAAAAAATTTGTTTAAAAAAGTCAGGTTTTTGTCAAAAATCTCAAAATTTTGGAGATTTTTAGCACTTTTTCCTTGAAAATTTGACTAAATTGATCAAAATTTTGACCATTTAAGTTGAAATAGGTACTGATATTAAATATCAGAATTTTGGCAAATTTTACCAAATTTTTTAAAATTTCGAGGTTTTTCTGCTAAATTTCTTCCCAAAATTTGCAAACAAATGATAAAAGGTCATCGTAAAGGATCTTTTCGGCATTCAGGCATATCTGGACTTATAAAGGCCAGAAAACTCAATATAACCCAAAGATATCACTTCTAATTGCTTTAATTTATGGGCTCTATATTGAGATTTTCAAGAAATTTTTGTCAAAAATGTCAAAAACCACCATATAAAACTAATATGATTATGACAAAGTTGTTTTTTGACATTTTGACATTCTACCTTGACTTTGTATGGTCTTTTAGTATAATTTTTTCCATTTTATTTTTACAGTTTTGACCAAATCGAGCTCTGAAGATCTTTCTGTACGCCTATATACGAATGTAAATTTGCAAAAAGTTGCGAATTTGACTTCAACACCACTAATCCTGTACACCGAGGTAAGATAATTGATTTTTCTTAAACTTAAAACAACTATACTAAGTATGTATAAAGTATACTAATATAAGAGGCAATAAATTAAAACTTTAATGCTCTAATGATATCTCTCGAGTACTTATTCAAGTATGATTATGATTAATATCCTACCAAGGTATTAGTTTAGCATTATTATAAGGTATAGGTAAGTATTATTATTATTATGAATAAAGCAGCCCCAAAAAAGCCAAGTTTAAGCTCCAAAAAGACAAAAGTATATTTAAGAGTATTAGACTTATCACTCGAACACATCTCTCGAATAATGGATTATTTTATTTTATTTTATTTTAGAGTAAAATACATACACTAAGAATAAGATATAAAGCTATTATTTCCTTTCAAAAGAACATTATTATTATTACATTAGTAGGTATTATAAGTACTATAGACTAGAGAGCTTTTTACATTTATATCATTGGGAAGTATTAAAACACTACAATTGAAGCTCTCTATAACGTAGTCACTCTAATTATTTCTTAAAAACGTGAAAAACCATTCATTTGCAAGTCTATTTACGAGTAGTATTCGTAATTTAAAATTTCAAATCTCACAGCAATATGACAAAAATTTACAAAATTTTCAAAATTTTTAGAAAAGCATACACAAGTAGGTCTTTTAAAGTCTTTTAAAAGAGGGAAAAATCAAATTTTAAAGGTCGTATCTCGAAGCAAAGCCTTTTATATGCCCTTTAAAATGCAATTACTAACCAGAAGAAAATTTAAAAATTAAAAAAAGGCATAAAAAATGCGATAATTTCGATTTAGGTGTCTAAGTATGGTCTTTCTGGCTTTAACATGAAAAGGCCTGAAAGCAGAATATACTGTATATCCTTTGAGAAATGATAGAATAGGGTACTTTATAAAGAAGCTCTTGATCCAAGTTGGATCTCAAAATTTCAATCATATTTTTAGAAAAAGGATTTATTTTGGATTTCCGAGATAAAATAATTTCAATTTGATTTGATGGGAAGGGCTTTTTTTCCCGACAGTCAGACTGATTCTGATTCTGAGTAGATTTGAGGAGATGGAATCGAATTTTTTGAAGGCTTTCCCCTCAGAATTATTATAATTACACCCGAAATTTGAAACCTTATTTGAACTACAACTAATAGTACTTACTACTATGACTATGATACTAGAAAATCTTTTTTTCTAGTAGGTACTAGAAAATTGTCGATTTTGAGAATAAAATGTAATTTTATGTTTTTTTTTTATTTTAGGTAAAAAGAAAAAATTCGCCAGTGATCGATGCTGATGTTGAAGCCACAATCCTAACGGCAAATAATAAGAAATGGACCATCAAGTTGTTGGACAATGGAAACGGAGGTTTGTGCATAATATTTCATAAATTTCATAAAGAACCATAATATTGAGCCGATATAGTGTGAATAATTTTTACATTTCTATGAACCATTAATAATATTTTTTGGTTGTAAAAATCTACCTCACAAGTATATAAGTACTAAGGTGGTTTTAATCTTAAAAGGGTGAATATCTTTGAAAAAAACTGAGAGAGAAAAAAAAGCATCCATCATATTTCATATTTCATTTGCTGAACCTTTGGGATCAAAATATTCCCAAATGTCTATGAAAGAACTTGCTTAATCCTAAACTAACTGAACAAACAAATATTATTCTATCAAAGTAGATTAACAATCATAGTTCACAGTAAAACATTATAAAGTTCAAATATCACAATGTACAATTTTAAGATGTCAAAAAGCAAAAAAAATTCCGATGAGAAATTGTACCAATCATCTTTAATGTTAATAATTTGTGCTTTAAATTTGACGAAAATTTGAAAACTGGCTTTATTTTAGAATTTTTTTAAAAATGGGTAGGGATAGGGACTTTTGTATTAATAGTGCTGAAATAGTAAGTAGGGTATCTAATACTTGGAAAAAATGTTATGGTTATGTTATAGTACAGGTATAACAGATAATTGGGGTTTATTTAAAATTACAAACAACAATACTTCCATCTAATTTTTAAATTTTGTGTTTAATTTTTTTTTCGAAAAGTTGGAAAATGACTCCAAAAATGGGATTTCAATTTTTTTTAAATCGGGTAATTTAAGTACCTACCTACTTGTATTATCCTACTTATTAGTATGTACCTACAGTAGTATAACCCGATCAAGATTTTTTGCTAAAACAATCCTTTTGGAAAATTATTCATAAAAGTATGTACCTATCTTACTTATATCCAAATTGTAGAATTTGAACTTGAAATTTGAATATATTTTGATGTACCTAATTTTACTATTTTTACTTTACCAATTTTGATGAACATACCATATTTACTCCTAATAAATTCTTCAAAATTTTGTTTTTCAGCACCCAATATTTCATATTTTGCATCACTATTTTTGAGATTTTTACTAATCTTAAGTTATTAAAATTGAGTACCTAAGATATTGCAAAAATTCGAAAAATTATGTTTACAAACTTGAACTTGACATTGGAACATGTCCAAATAAACCATATTTTACGGCACAGTATGGGCCATTTTTGTAAAAAATATATATTTTTTTATGCAAACAATTCAAAATCTACACAAAGATTCGCCCTTTAAACTGGCATGACCCTTTGTACTTGTGCTAATACATAAAGTACAAGCTCATAAGCTCAAGAAGATTCTAAGACTATAAAATAAAAGGCAGTAGTAGATAAAAAATATTTAAGAATTTTTGCCCAAAAAAACATGAAGTGATTTACGCCCTTCTATAAGTACTTTAGTACTACTTATCCTTCAAGATATTTGAAATTTACAGAGGTATTTATTTTATTACTTACCTATGCAATTTTGGGTGCAACAGTGTTGAAATGTTGAAATATTAAATATGTTCGAAATCCTCTAATTCCGGATATTTATACCCTACCTTAAGCAATGCAATGATAGGTTTAAAAAAATTATATTTGCATTTACATTTCTATTTCGCATGCTAATCTTATGTCTTCCCATTTAAGTAATTGAAATAACGAGTAAGCCTCTGCCTCTGCTGAGGTTGAGTAGAGTAATTAAATAAATAAAATTTTTAAGAGGTATTAACAACCTGGTGATTATTAAGAGGATTTCTGAGTATAATCCATCATATCACAAAGGTTATTTCCCCTTTACATTTATTTCTTGCATGCAATTCAAGCCTTTTTTTCCTCCTAATATATTTAAATATAATTTTGACAAACTACCCAAAAAATATGAAAATAGCAGAATATCTTATACTGTAAAAATTACAAGTAACAGTATGAAAATTAGCAAAAAATCTCATTAAGGCTATCCTTAATTCCTTAATTCCTATCCTTAATTCCTAAAAATCTCTTGAATTCAACTCTCAAAGTTAAGATTTCTTATCAATTTCACCAGTAATTGTAAGAATTGCAATTTTTTCCAAGAAAATTTCAAAAATTCAGGTCGAAATTGGTTCTTAAATGTTTACAAAACAAAAATATCTATCTAAAATTTTGCTAATGTTTGAAAAGATGCTATTTTGAATCGGAATTTTTCAAAGTTTTTGGAAAAATTTCAAAATTTTACGCGTTTTAGAGCCAAATTTTGGGATAATTGAAGGATTTCCTGGACATTTTAACTTGTAATTATTGAGATTTTGATATTTTTACTTGTATTTGTGAACTTGTGACTTATGAATAAGTACATGAGTAGTTTGTGAAGTGAGACTTTTTCCTCAAAAAGTAATTTATTACAAGTAATTTTCGGTTAAAAGTGTGGAGAGAAGGGTACAATTTTTCAAAATAAAATCTTTTAATTTCATATCCTTTCTTAGGTTTAGAAGTTTGGTAGTCAATTTTTCACGGGGTCCCTTTTTCGATATACCTTATATACGAGTAGTATAAAGTACTGTACTAATGCCAAAGTTTGAGAAATGACTTGTGGAAATCGAGTTTAAAGAAACTGACCTTTTCGTCCATTTCAAATTGCTTTACCAAAATTTGAAAGAATTATTTTTACCAAAAATCATTTGAAATGAAAAGAAATATAAAAGTATCATACCATAATAACATGTATACTGTAGTATACGTAGTACAAGTAATGTAGTAGAAATGGAGTTTTAATAAGCGTGTAGTTGTTCGTGTAGTTTATACTGAAGGGATCATTCAACACTGCTGGAGACTTTACAAGTCTCTCTTTTTTCAGTTTTGGGGTTCTTGTAAATTATGAACAAATGAAATGAAAGTTATAAACTTAAAATCCAGGCAGAATCCAACTGGATATGATATGATATAAAATATGAAATAACTGTCGAGTACATGAACTTTTTTCTCAATAAAATATCGAATTTTTTGTCAAAATAAATGCTTAAATACGAGTAGTAAAATGAAAATGCATAACATTACTACGGATAAACTAGAAGAGTAACTTAAAATATATTTAAATCGAAATGACCAACTTAGAAAAGTATCAAGATCCTAATTTATGAAAATATTGAAAAAATATAAAAATCAAAATTTTTCTAAATCTCAGCCTAACTTACTTACCTACTAAATTAGTAAAATCCTAGTTAAACTAGAGTATAATGTCGATAACTATTTTGATAATAAGAGCTAGGAATAGTTAATGAATAGCTTTAAATCTACGAGAAGATTTTATGTATAAGAGTGTATGTTTACGTGTATTTTCAGTGATTTCAACTCTTTTTTTCTGATATTTCTTTAGATCCGGACATAACCAAGGGAGATGGTGTGTACTCTCGATACTTTATAGTCCCCTCGGGGATTTTGGCTACTCAGCTTGAGATCTCGGCCAGGATAGTCGTCAATCCGTACAGAGCTCGGTTCATTGTTGTCAACCAGGAGCCACTTGGACAATTGACCAAAATGCCACCAAAATTACCAGAGCCGAGATGTTGTGGGTCTTTAATTCAAGCTCAAGATCCGAAAGCACAAAATAAGGTACAAAATATCGCTCAAAATTGATAAACAGTTTATCCAAATTACTATTTGTTAGTAAAATACCATACATATATTTTACGAGTAAAATTCAAAATTTTCTAAATTAGAAATCCATAAAACTACTATCTATCTAGTCATGCAATTCAGCTTTGAAAAACTGAATTTTTAGACTCGATTATACAAGTAAATATAGTTCAAATGTGGCAAAGGCGTAGTTTTCCATAGCTGGTTTTTGAAATCGATTAAGATTGTCAAAATATGAGATTGAACTTGAAAGTGTTTTTCATATTTACTTCTAAAAATCAGCTTTTATAAGTTGAATTCAGTTCTGAAAATTCAATTTTTGTCTCAATTTCACTAGTAAAAATTGAAACTTTGTGCATAAGACATTTTTTTAATAAAAAATGATTCTATTAAAATAATTCCAGATCATACCTTTCGGTGAGAGGGTCTCAAACTCATTACTAATCAAAATCAGCGACATACCGCCCATAGGATTTTACCCACCATCGAGAATTGGCGATTTGCGACTTGCATACCTCCCAACCTTCGGCCGTAATATTTCACTTACTTGGACCGCACCAGGTAAAAAAATCTAAAAAATTGTATGTATAAAGGTACTTATGAATTTCTATATATGTAATATTTATAGGTGAAGATCTTGACTATGGAATCACAGCTTCTTACGAAGTAAGTAAAAATTTCACAAAAAATTCCAAAACCAAAACCTTTAGGGGTAAAATTCCACTATCATTCTAATTAACTCACCCTTTACAAGAGCTACCAAATTGCTAATTAATCACCCTGAAACTTTTTTTTTTACATTTATTGTACTTTACCAAAGTCAAGATTCACATTAGGGGGGAAGTAAGAGAAAAGTTTTTTTTTCTAAAAATCTTGAACTTGGTTACTTTATACACAAGTACATACCTATTTATACATTGAATACTTTATAAAGAAGTCAGTCCGAGTCTCTAGAGATGTATAAATAACCCATGAGAATACCATTACCAATAGTACTTGCTATACTATCGATTTTTACCAAGAAAGTGAGAAAAATTACTAATTACTTTGAATGTATCTTTTTTTTCTTTTGTAGATCTTTTATTCACCGGACAAGACCAATGAGAATTGGGCTTTGATTCAAGAATTTACTGCTGATTTAGGTGAGTAATTAGCATATGAATTAGTAATATGTGATTATTGACTTTTTTTATGTGCTTTTTTTAGAATCTGGTGTTTTAACAGAAGCTAATGTCTCATTACCATACTATGGATCATTTTTGCTGTCGATCAGAGCGATTGATTTCTATAGGAAAGCTGGACTTATGTCAAATGTGATTCGAGTGACGGTTGTACAACCACCCAAAATTTTGCCAAATTCTGGAGGATTTTTAAGTGTGGCTGGTGGTGGCGGAAATTCACTTGGTAAATACCTTAAATATTATATTGAATATTCAAAAACTTTCAAAATCACAAAAAATTACAAAATTTTTCTAAAAATATTTCAAAATAGCTTAAAATTTGTTTCAAAATCTTGCCATATGTAAAGACATTCTTATCATTATTTTGGCCAAAATTTTAAGAATTTTTAGAGATTTTACGAGTTGGATTTATAAATGATTTAAAAGCTATAAAACTTTTCTCGATACTGAAATCGAACAAAATTTTTATAATAATAGATCTATTATAAACTTCTAGTTTCAAGAATTTTGAAAAAATTTTGTATTCATTTTGTATTTTGTATGGGCTTAAGTTTAATTTCAATTTCAATCCCTATTTTGGTTGAATCTCCCCCTATATGTTTGTTCTAACAATTAACCAAAAATTTTAGTTTAGTTAAGGATAGCTTAGGTTAGGTTAGGTTAGATCAGGTTAGGATTTTTTATAAATTAGGTAAATTTTATACAGGGGCAGGAGTAAAGTTTTAAACCAAAAGTATAAGGGTAAATTCAACCAATATAGATGAGGTTAGAGCGGAAACATTTTATATTTAGGGTAGGGTACTTTGAATTCTCTGCCTCAAGCTTAAAAATTCCTATTTTTCAGATTTTTGCATTTTCATGATTTTTAAAAAATAAATTCCTTGTATACTTTAGGTATAACTGGATCAACAACAGCCCCATCATCAACCGATGAACTTACCAAATTCGACCTCATGTTGATCATAATATGCGGTGTTGTCTTTATAATCCTACTTGGAGGTCTTGTAGTAACCCTTCTGTATTGTCGGAAGATCGGGTCAACTCATCGAAAAAGCGGTACATCCCCTAGTGGAAAAAACCCTACAGAATCAAAAATCTCGGCGATAACCGATCCAAAAAATCCCAAATCTCCAATTCACTGGTCAGCTTCTGAACTTTTGGGTGAACATGAGAAACGACACTCAATGTATGGTGGCTCAAATAGTCCACAAGGTTCTGGCTCAGATGGTGGACACTCGTCACAATTGTCCCAACAACAACTCCACCACCAACAACAATTAAAATACGAGTATGAACAACAGCACATGGCCATGGGACAGTCAGTTGGTCAGGTGGCAAATGGTCATGCTCCAATGGTCGAGTATAATCTTCACAGTGGTAGTTCAAACCGAAGTCGATCTTCACCTGAATCCTACATTAATGGTGATGATACCACAGATAGTCCTATACCTGTTCCAGTACGACAACAATTACATCAACAACAAATTCATCAACAACAGAGAGTAGACTACACTGTCTGTGTTGATGATGGTCGGAATAACTGGCAAGGTTATCCACAACAACAAGTTAATTATCATCAACAAAATCCTCCAGTTCATGGTTATTTCAACCAAATACCACTTTCATCAAGTCATCATCGATTCTCCAATATTTCCACAACATCACCCCTACCACCACCCCCACCTGGTGTTCTAATTAACAATTCAAATGCATCACATCTAATGCACTATGACCCGGATTTACAAGGGTCACTTAATTCAGTAAATAGTAAAAAAAGAAATATTACAATGGTGTAAATATACCTTAAATAATTATAGTTAATTAAAATTAAATACCAAATATGTACCAGTATACTTATTACTTATAAAAAATTCTTATAACCCTTTTATTAAACGAGAGATCGAGAGCTAAAAATTTTATTTGCTCAAAAAATCTTTGCAAATATTTTACACAATTTCTTATACCTACTAACCTTTGACCCTTTTTTTATTAAATTTTTTGCTCATTCTCAGGTTTATATAGAAAGATCCCAGTATATACATTCATCTATAATTTCATTAATATCTAGTCTTGTCTATAAACTCTTTTCCAATTTTTTGTAAAATTATTTTGACTTTAAAAGATATATTATGCAAATACTTAAAGAAATTATATATAGTGTATATACCTATATGCAAATTTTGTAAAATTGTACAATTTCTGTAAAAAAATTTAGAATTGTAAATCTTGGTAGATGTATGAATGGATAATTTTAGAAATTTTTGCCAAAAATTTAGGGATAAATTTTGATGATCTCGCATTCTACTGTACTATGTATCTATCTAATAGTAAAATCTTAATTTTTTAAAAAACTATTTTTATAATCGTGTACCTATCTCATAATAGTATTGAAATAATTAAAATATTTTTTAAGTACCCTAATTAGTGAGTGTAATTACCGCATATTCAGTTTTCTGTAATCAGAAGCTTTACATATTAATATAGGTAGGTAGGTCCTTAAAGATTATTAGCTTTGACAATTTTAAGAATTTAACTTTTTTGTAATTTTTGTATGCTCGTAATAAAGTTTATTTAAGGAGTTTGAATGAGATTAGATTTAAAGTACCTATATAGGTATTTAGATTTAAGAAAATTTTAAATGAATATTAATATGATTGTAAATTGTATTGTAAATATATCTAGAAGGTAAATTATGTAAATATCTTATATCATATTGAAATATTGATTTTACTATGTTAAATATCTATACATACATACAAATTTTATATAATATCTATATAAATAATTAAAGATGTCTAAAATAAACGATAATTTAAAAAATGATTGGAAAAAATGAGTCATTATATTGACTATACATCTTCGTTACCTGCATTACATACTTAAGCCGATACCTATGCATCTTTTTTAAAGGATATCTTCGGGTTATAATGGGCTTCCTGGCCTTCATATGAGGTTTACCATGGTATAGATTATAGATAGGTAGAATAGATCCTTATTTGATCCATTTTTGATTAAATCTACGAATATATCTCCAGATCGTAATCATAAAATTAGCATTTTTCATTAAAGCAAAGACAATCTTGCTTTAAGGATTATTATCTTGCACAGTAAGTACAGTTTACAGTAACGACATAACCTAATTTATCTAATATGAATGAAAACTATTTAATTGAAAATCTTTGAAAAACCAGATTTTGGCGTTTTGTGATATTTCCTCTAAAATTGCTATGTAGGTACTGTGTGAGATCTGTTAATTTAGATTTTCTAAAATATATTTTGGTGGTACTTTTAGAATTTGGAAATAATAAATCTAAGATCGAAATAAGCCAAACTTTCTATTCATAATTTATAAATCGGCATTTTCACTTTCACTTTCGATTCTCAAAAGTAGGGTACTAATAGAGTTGACTATTTAAAAATCCTAAATCTAATTATTCGTTTAGTTCAGTTCTGAACATCGTAACTTTGTCCTTTTACACATATAATTAACCTTTCAATTAATAAAGTGTAATAAGTGTAAGGTTTAATAATTAATAAGTGTAAGTAGCTCAAATTGAGCTTACACTCATCCTCAATGGCCAATATTTAGTGAATAATGCAGAAAGCCAATTTTGCTAATATTTAATAAAAAAGTATTTAGCAATTAGCTTTAAAAAATAAAATCCCCAAAAAATGCTTGATAAACTAGATTAATTTAAATTCAGCTCTGAAAAAAACAAATCTGACCTTAATTTAACAAATGTATATGGTCAAAATAATGCTGAATAAGAACTGAAAATCCTTCCAAATTCCAAATTGATGAAAATAGGTATTTAAAAATGGATGAAAAGTCCCTTTTAGGGGTTATTTTAGAACTGTGATTGACTGTAAAAAGCAAAGTAGGTAACGTCGATGAAAAAAATTCCCAAGTGCCATCATTTTGGCTTGCGGACAATTTCTCAAATACTCCTATCCTATTAATCCTATACATATTAGAATTTCAAATATTTCTAGAATAATTTTTTCTATTCTATTCTATTAGGTGTTTTGTAAAAAAGTAAAAGTACGTGTATTACAAAAGTCTTGTGATTAATTAGGTGACCCAATCGCAATTAAACTGACCAAGAAAGGACCCAGACTGTCCAAGTACCTTTAAAACACTCATAATTGTATAAATTAGACATTTTAAGTTCGGTCAAGTTAGGTGATGTAAAAGCTGACTTGCTTTGCTGTTTTAACTAACAATTTTTTTTATCAATTAATATTATCGCCTGATATAAAAAGCAATTAACTAATTATAGTCTCGAGTCTCAAATTGTGCTGATATCATCCAGCATAGCAGTCAGTCAGTTGTAAGTTGTAATTCAAATCATCAATAAAATTTTTATTTTTCTAATTGTATTGTGAGTTGAGTCAATCAGTATAGTAGTATAGAATTGTGATCATCATCCATAAAGTTAGTATAATTTTATAATTTGATCTATTTCTTGTACTTGTGACTTGTAAGTATAGTAAAGCAACTTTTTATTGACCTCGACCTCAAAAATCGCAAGACCTCAACCTCATATATTATGTAAGTTATCATTTTATTAGTCATTTTTTAATTTTTGGCTTGATTCATTCATGTCATGTTATATTTTTTTATATTTGATTCTATTTTCTTATTTTAATCATTTTTGTCTATATTTGATTCTATTCTAAAAAGATCATTTAAATTGCCTATAATAGGTATTTGATTTTGATTCAATTATCTTTTAGATCATTTTTGTTTATTTTTGATTTTATTTTTTTTCTATATTTTAGAGATCATTTTTATTGTTTAAATAATCGAGATCGAGATGGCTGAAGGAAACGACCCAAAGATGATTACGATTAATGTTAAAACACCGAAGGAATCCCATAGTATTGAAATTATGGAGAATGCTACAGTTAAAGAGGTAATTTTCATATTTATTAGGTCATATTTAGTGGTAATTGGTAATTGATGATGGTTTTTTATGTTAAATAGTTCAAGACGAAAGTATCAGAGAAGTTTAATCAACCTGAAGATCTATTATGTTTAATTTTTTCTGGAAAGATATTAAAAGACAATGAGACTCTTGTCACACATAAACTCGAGAGTGGATTTACTGTCCATTTAGTGATCAAGTCCAGTACTCGTGGTAAGCTCCAAAAATATAATAGATTATGGTTTATTCATTTAATTCAGCTATGAAAAGCTAATTTTTAAACGATTAACTAATAATTAAGTTTTATTTTCTTTAGCTCATCCACAGGAACCTCAAAATTCTACGCCGAATAATTTAGGTGGAACACCATTAAATCAAGGCAATAACAATCAACAGAATCCATTAGGAGGAGCTGGTATTAATAATATGTTTTCATCATTTGGACTACCGAACTTGGGTCAGAGTGGATTAGGTGGTTTAGGTGGTGGTGGTAGTTTTGCAGAAATGCAGCAAAGGTTAGTTGAAGAATAATTTTTGATTAATTGTTATGAAAAGATTTATATCGTTCTTTATTTATTATAAGATTTCAACAAGAGTTAATGTCAAACCCTGAGAGCCTACGGCAAATTTTGGACAGTCCACTAGTTCAAAATATGATGGAGTCACCGGATATCATTCGTACTATGTTAAGTGCTAATCCTGAAATTCAAAACTTGATGAATTCTAATCCTGAACTTTCACATGTAAGAGAAACTAAAGCTTTAAAGATGAAAATGCTTGAATAAATTCATCAACTTTTATTTTCATTTTTAGGTTTTGAATAATCCTGAAATTCTCCGTCAAAGTATGCAATTGGCAAGGAACCCCGCAGCATTCCAAGTAAATAACTTGCCTTTTATAATTTGTATAAAAATAGAATACAAACCTTCAATCTAAACCAATTTTTATTATTTATTATAATTACAAGGAATTAATGCGAAGCCAGGTAATAAAATAGTACCCATAAATATTTTATTTCAGCATACCTATTTATTTTATTTCCTTATTATTCAGGATCGAGCTTTATCTAATTTAGAATCGTTACCTGGTGGTAAGCATAATACTAATTACTTTGATTAATTTTTAATGAAATACAAGTTTTATTAGTTAGTAAGCAGTAACTATCTATTACCTATACCTACATAATTATTAATATTCTGTTATATACTCTACAGGATATAATGCTCTTCAACGAATGTATCGAGATATTCAAGAGCCAATGTTAGATGCTGTGCAAGAACGGCTGGCAGGAAATCCATTCGCAGGTTTGGTTAATCCTAATAATCCAAATGGAACAACACCAGCAGGACAAGAAGGTCCTCAACAAGGTAATTAAGACTATGCACTATGCTAAAAATGAAAGTAATTAACTATTATTGTCTCGATAATGAAAATATTGTACCTAAATTGTAAAATGCACATGATAAAAAATAATATAAAATTATCAAGGTGTTGAAAATCGGACTCCATTGCCTAACCCATGGTCAAGTTCACCTGCAGCAACGCCAACAACTGGATCGACAACTGGAGTTAATACTAATACTACTACTCAACCTGCTCTTGGTGGTCTTGGTGGACTTGGTGGTCTTGGTGGAATTAGTCAACTTATGAGTCAGCCAATGACTCAGAGACTTTTAGAAAGCATGGCACAAGATCCCAACATGGCATCACAACTACTCGGAGGTAATTATTTAAAAATGAATAAACATAATCGTAATTAGCATGTTATAGTTATGGTACATTAATCAATAAAAAAATATCTTTTTCTTTTAGCAAACCCTATTTTTAATAGTAATCCGGCTATGGCTGAACATATTCGAAGTATGGCACCCCAATTAATTTCACAATTACGGGATCCAAATTTTCAACAAGGTACGTATACATTACATACACATAACTTATTGATATAAACCTACATAAAACAATTAGCTAAATTATTTTTATTCTCATTGTACTACTTTTAGTTTTATCAAACCCTGCTGCTTTAGAGGCCATTATGAAAATTCAACAAGGAATAGAACAATTGAGGGTTGCCGCACCCGATTTTGCAAATAGCATGGGATTTGCAAACATGCCTGGTGGTTTGTTTGGAGGCTTTATGCCAACTCCAACAGCAACACCAACTCCAACAGCTACGCCAAACACAACAACTGGACCTGATGCAAATCCACCGACAACTAATACTACAACTCCTACAGCCACTAACAATACTACTACACCTGCTGCTGGAGGAAATACTGCTAATCCAGTTGCACCACAGATGGCCAATCTTTTAGGTGGATTAAACCCAGACACACTCAATCAATTCATGGCTACAATGGTTAGTAAAAAGTTTGTCAATAAAATAATTCTAAATATTGAGACAATTTTAATTCTGATTTATATTTAATTTTTTAGATGTCATCTTTAGCTGCAAATCCAGCTGGTACTGGTAGAGGAGGACCAGCCTCAACAACTCCACCTGAAGAACTTTATAGGTATGTAAAGCAAAAGAATTAAAAAGTATTTCCAAACAATATTTTCTGATAATTATGTATTTGAATCTAATCATAGGGCTCAGCTTGAACAATTGGAGAATATGGGATTTCCAAATCGAGCAGCCAATATTCAAGCACTTGCAGCAACTTTTGGAGGTATTTTTTTGTTAAATAAACAAAAACAAAATAATTAACCAAAAATACTAGATACCTAATATAATATAAATTTATGTTTTAATGTTGTTTTTATAGATATAAATGCTGCAATTGAAAGGTTACTTGGAAATTCCTCTAATCTTAATTACTTTACATAAAAAGCATAATTCATTACATAGTCCGATAGATATGAAATAATGTGACATTTTAAAAAGTTTAAAAAAAAGTTTAAAATTCTAATGTTAAGTTGCCTATAATCTGTCATCTAATTGAAACAGATATATATCATTAATTTTCACAAGAACTTGATAATAATTGTATATTATAGGTATTATACATTTTTATAAAAAAAATAGCCAATATTATTGTTAATTGTATATTCTATTCTCTATGAAATGTTTAAATTGTTTATAAAAATATCTCTTTATCTTTTCCCCACATATGTTCGAAGAAATATCGATACAATTTTAAAGTATATTACCTTTGTATATATTCTCAAATGATGTAGTCAAAAAGCATACTATTTTTCTTGCTCTTAAAAATATTACAATTTATAAATTAGGTGCGAAAAGATTCGATAGATTAATTTAAGTAGGTTTAGGTGTTATTAAATTACTATCAATTATTTTGATAATTAGGTAATCAAATACAGATATGTTATGCTTGTGTTAGTGTATGTGTTTTATGGTTGTCTTATTTTATATTGAATATTTTAATTTATTAGATAATAAATTGATTTGAATTTCATTTACATTTACATATTTCGTATAAAAAAAATTATATAAATCTATCTTTAAACCTTGAAATGTATTTATATACCTATTCTAAGCGTAAGCTTAAGTAAGAATGACTCGTAATTGTAATATGTATTACAAAATTGGCTAAACTTGTTTAATTTTTGTCATAAATTAACTTGAACATTTATCATTTGGTCGCAAATAAACTAAAAGCTAATTCTATAGATAAAAAAAGTTTAAACTTGAAGACCTACCTATAAGTATCTACATTTATTTTATGAAAGGTTGAGTAAAATGAGCACCTATTATAGGTATTACAAAAAATGGGTATTTTTTAGGATTTCGTATATTCAGTCAGTCATGGGTTGGGTTCGAAGATAAGTAGGTATTTAAGCAGAATTTAAGTATTTAGACTTTGGCTTTTTTAAGTGTCATTCAGGAAATAGAAATAAAACACCGCATATAACGGAGAATCCAATTATAAAACTTAGCAATTTTGGAAGGTGCATATGTCCAGTTCTAAACTCTTGAGGAAGAACTTCAAAAAATATCACATAGAGGAAACTTCCAGCAGCTAATCCTAAATTTAAAAGGGCAATAATTCAAAATTTAAGCTTGAAATGGACTATGGAATGAACCAATTATCCAAAATATCAAGAAAAAAATTTAATTCAATTAGATTAGGGATAATTCGGATTCGGACAGGCTGTTTTCGGATAATCTACGAGTTATTTTGACCTGTTTTTGCACATATACCTAGGATTAGGTATCCTCAAGATATTCTCAAGCAAATTTTAGGCAAATAAACTGGTTCAGAATACTCGTAATACGGCGTCCTTTCAAAAACGTTTCCGAACTCCGAATTATCCTTAATCTACCCTTAAGTACTTATAGGTATGCGATGTAGGTACCTTGTAGTGAAGCTACAAATATTGAACCATTCAGTGTTTCAAGACTTGATAATAAGAGTCCAATTCCGATCCCGACAGGGGCCGTTAGTGCAAATATCGATGATGCAATTAAGCTCTTTAGTGAGGTAAGTGGACTCTGGCTAAGATTTAGCCCTAAACTGATAAAAAATATAACGAAATTATTCACAAAAGTACTAAAATAGAGTCAGGTCAGGGTATTTAAAAATAATTTAGTTACCTAAATGCAATAACGACTTTATGAATGATCATGGCACCAGTGATCTGAATCACAGAATCTTGAGTATTTTGAACACCAATAGCAATCCCTTCAAAAGTACTGTGAATTGAAAGTGCTAAGAGCATCGCATAGCATCTGATTGACACATTGACTTCGTGATTCATTACAGAGTCTGAATAAAATCATTATTTAAGTACCCATTTGCCTATTTAGATGATTTGTATTTGTAACTTACTTGAAGCAGTTTCAGTAATAGAATAATCAGTATTTGTCCTGGGATTATCACCCAAAATCGGAGATGTTTCATAGTCCGTTGACAAAATAAATTTTCTTTCTCTTATATCTACAGATTACGAGTATTTTGCAAAAAAATAGAAACATTTAAAGGTAGTAAGATAGTAAAATACAAAAATTCTAAACTACCTGAAATAACTTGTTCGATTGTTAACAGTAGGAAGAATCCCATTGCAATTGTCTAAAAAAATTTGCAAAATTACAAAAATATATATTTTTGTAATTTTATTTTTATCATACGAATTCGGCAAAAGGAAAAGTTTGTGTTGGGTCTATATGCTTCATTGCCTAAAAGTCAAAAATAGTTAAGATTAGTATTAGGTAGGGTCTTAATAGTTTGCTATTTAAACAAGTTAGAAATTCAGTCAAATTTTTCATACTTCTGCAACATTTTCCCTGACATCCGGAAATAAATGGAGCAAACATGTTCCTAAAAAGTAGTAAAAAAATATTTCAAAATCCAAGATCGATTTTGAAATACCTATTAGAATATGAATAAATCTTGGTAAATTCAGCTTTGAAAAACTAGGAATTTGCCTCTATTAGAGGTCAGATACATTATGATTCGTACTCTTGATTAGATCAGAAAAAGCAAGATTTTGACTTTCATTTTCCAGTACTAATTATCTAAGTAGTATACATTACAAAATTAAGACCAAACCCAAGTTTTCAGAGCTGAATTTATGAATAGACCATATATATTACCTAAGAAAATTCCAGCAGCAAAACAATTTAAAATGGAAACTAAAGCTGAATATCTAAATTGAAAATAAAAAAGTTTAAATACAAGACTTTAAAATCCATACATATCTGAAAAATCCTTTTCTTTTGACTCACTTTTACAAGAAAAATTCTTTAAAAAAGGGGTCAAAATTTGGTTTTTCAGAGCTACAGTACATGAAAAGACTGGAGATAGAGATTTCAAGATAATTATTTTATTACCTTTCAGAACGATATATATCAATACCACCACTTGTTTTAAAACTATCTGCAAATTTTAATGGTAGTAGAACAGCGAATAAGACCAGGAAAAATAAAATGACTAAAATAATTTCTTTTAATAAACTCAAGTCCATTTTGATTCTTGATTTTGATACTTGAATATCCGTTGAGGAGAGGATTTTTAAAGAATTTAATAGATATTTAGCAAATTATTTTGTAATTTTAAATCGTTTTATTGAAATTGAAAAACATTGACATCATGGCTAGTTCAAGTACATTTATAGTATAAATTTCCAAACTTGAAAAATTTCAGCTTTTGTAAATTTCCTACTGCTCCTTAAAATTAAAATAAAGATAAAATTATGTCATATCACGACACAAGCAAATATTTAAACAAGACTGAAAGTGTCAATAAAAAATTTTTGTAAACACTTTTAACTTACCACATGTGCGATGTGATTTTCAAATTCTGTAGGAATATTTACATTTACGAGTTTTTACATTTTATTAGAATCGATGAAATCACCAATTGGATCCTATAAGTCTATACTAGAGATTCAGAGATCCAGTAAAAAATAAAAAAAAATATTAAAAGATTAGGAATAAGGACACAGAGATTAAGATCACATACTTCATTAGTATTAGTAAACAGTAAACACAAAGACTTTATAGATTCAAGAAATTTTTAAAAATGAATCATGTGATGGTCCAATCCCAGTATAAAGTATGAGCATATTATGAATGAACACAAACATATCATGGTAATATGTACATATATGAACTATGAACAGACATTAGCTTTGTATAGTAGTATGAATATGAATATAGGGTAATCTAAACATAATAAGCTATTCTAACTCTAACTAGGAATTCTATGAGCTTATAAAGTATACTGTAGTATCTTATCTTTTGTTTAATTTACGAGATATTAGAATAGTAAATAACTAGTTGTTTTAGGACTCATAGTAGTGTATGTACAAGTGTTTGTAATATTTGAATCAAGATCAATGACTCATTATCAATTCCATTTCCATTGCATTCCATCAAAAAATGAGTACCAAATTTTTTTTTGTAGAAATGTACCTATAGCTATTCTATAATCCTAATGCATCTAATACTGGTGTCCTAGTCCTAACCATAAAATGCAAATAACTCAAGAAATTCAGAAATACGAGTTCAGAAATTTAAAAATTTTTGTAAAATGTCAAATGTTTTCCGTAAAGATATGGGCATAGCATAAAGATTTCTGTAATTTAAGACCAAGAGTGTAGGTACATACTTATGTGTACAGATATAAGCAGGGTAGTATCTGCGTATATTTAGTAGAGTACTAGTATATAGCCAGTACCAATATAAGTGCATGCTATATGAAATAAATTCAAAAGATTTATTTTTTAAGAAGGGGCAGAAGGTTAAGTAATTAAAAACTTTTCTTTCACATCTTTCTCTGATTCATAGAGAATATCCATAAGTAAGTACTTGTACTACAGAATAGTAATGTTACTATGTAGTGTAGTACCCTACTTGTACTTGTATTATAGAATGGACAATTAACAAATAGATTAGATTCGAGTCTCGAGAAAAGTTTGTATTTTAAGTGTCTTAAGTACCCTACCTAGACTAGTGTGCTAATATTTAGTTGTACTACACTAGACACTAGAACAATACGATGGAATAAGATAGAAAAAGTTAAATGGTTATCTTAATTATTAACTTTTTACTTTTAGTCTTTCTCCCTACCCACTTACTCGATACTAAGGACTTGTAAAAATCTTTTATAGCATAAAATTTTACTACTCGTTACTCGTTTGTATAAGTGCATACATACTTATACTTATGTAAAGGGTAGGTACTACAAGAAAAGGATTGTAAAAGTTGAAACAAAAAAGTTTTTTTTAGAAAAGCTTCTAAAAAATCCCTCTATTTAAAGG